>JH598462.1:128961-140817 GCA_000173235.2 Hyaloperonospora arabidopsidis Emoy2 | reverse complement strand
GGAAGAAGAGGAGGCAGAAGAGGAATTTGAACATCTAGTGAAGAAGGGAGAAGATGAAGAGGAGGCTAAGGCTGCTAAGACGTCGACGACATCGTCAAAGGAGACCTGGTCTGCTGATGAGAACGATGCTGACGACGATGTCGAGGCCTCGTCGAAGACGTCAACGAAGTCGCCGACCAAGGGCAAGTCTGAAGAGCAAGAAGGAGACGACGAAGAGGAAGATGAGGAGGAGGAAGCGACTGCAGCTCCAAAGACGATAAAGAAGGCAGCAAAAGAAGCCTGTGAGTGAAGAGGAGGAGGAGAGCGAGGAAGCGACAGCATCTCCAAAGACGATAAAGAAGGCAGCAAAGAAGCCTGTGAGTGAAGAGGAGGAGGAGAGCGAGGAAGCGACAGCATCTCCAAAGACGATAAAGAAGGCAGCAAAGAAGCCTGTGAGTGAAGAGGAGGAGGAGGAGGAGGAGGAGAGCGAGGAAGCGACAGCAGCTCCAAAAACGACAAAGAAGGCAGCAAAGAAGCCTGTGAGTGAAGAGGAAGACGAAGATGAAGAGGACGAAACGTTAGCTCCAACAAAGAAAGCAGCCAAACCGGAGACCAAGAAGAAGCAGGATGAAGAAGAGGAGGAGACCGAGAATGGTGAAGAAAGTGAAGAGGACGATGCTGATCCTGTTGAATAAGGCCCGAAAACGCACGACTGTAGATGTGTGTTGTAAACACCCACGTCGCGATCGTTTGATGGTATACAGCTTTTGTATTGACACGCTACGAAAGACATGCATGGTTTCAGATATAGCTCGAGACGACACTACACTCCTCCCCTAGTTCAAACCTAACTTCAGTATGGAGCGGAATAAACCGCAGCGACTCGATTGTACCACCGTCCCTGACGTCGTGCGTTCCCATCTTGTTCTTTTCCCAGCTGTTTTTCGCTACTTCGTCGCCTGATTGGTCCGTTAAACCTTCTGTCCAGTCACCGTCTTCAGTTTGTGGAGCTCTAAACCACAGCTGATGACCGTATCGCAAACAAGTGGTTAGTCTGCCCCGCATTACTGCTTTTGCGTTCAGTGAAGCACAAGGTGACGTTTCTAAGCGGTGAAAATGCTGAAATATCTCGAGGTGGTCGTTCTTGTGTCCTCTACTTTGACCGCCAATGCAAAAGACTTTTCGTTCACGACTGTCAAAGACATAGCAGAAGATAAACCTGTTTTGGAAAGCACAGGCTTGACGGCGGACGAAGAGAGTCGCATTATTGGTGGATTCGATGCCGATATTGACAATTACCCCTACATGGCAAGTATCCGGATTGACGGCGTGACCGTTTGTGCGGCCACGTTGATTGCTCCACGGTACCTCGTGACAACAGCTCACTGTATCAAGACGGACGAAGTTGAAATGACGGCTTCGTTTGATACGGAGTATAGTTTCGGAGAGGATGGGGAGACCGTCAAGATTCTTGAAGGGTTCAAGCACCCGATGTACAACAAGAGGAAGCACTTGTTTGACGTGGGGCTCTTTCGCCTTGAGACAGCGATGACGCACAAGGTGGCGACTTTGCCTGCAGCTGACGGATCGGACGAGAAAGTTGGCACCATTGCTACGGTACTTGGCTGGGGGCAGACTGAAGAGAGCTCTGCTAGCTTCACTCTTCAACAAGTGGACATTCCTATCATCTCGAAGGCAGAGTGCAGTCAATTTGAGTCGTACACGGATCGACTTACAGAAGGAATGATTTGTGCCGGTAAAGGCAAAGGCAAGAGCTCTTGTAGGGGTGACGCTGGCGGACCGCTTATCGTTAATGATGTACTTGTCGGGTTTGTGAGCTGGACAGGTGATCATTGCGGAAAGGAACCTGGTGTTTACACTCGCGTGTCGTCTGTATTGGACTACATTAACAATGTTGTGGAGAGTGGAGATCGGAAAGATCGAGACGAGACATCGCAAGTAGACAATGCGTCGAAAACAAAAGAACTAGAAGTCATGGCGACTCCAGGTAGCAAGTCCTCGAAGACGATGACTACGGAGTCTGTCGATGCGATTGCGTCGATCGCCGAGTCCTCTAGTAATGGGCGGACCTCAGCTGCGAAGGAACGTACGGTTGCATTTGACAGATTAAACTAGAAGGAGACTGGTGCGAAGGCTTTGACTACAAGCGACGTTGGCGCAGTCACGAAGGGCCATTGTTTGCGAAACGGGTCGATATTGTCGAGCTCTGTTGCGTGGTGAAATGAGCCACGACAGCTTTGTACTGTCGTACGACGGTTGCAGATATTTCGATTCTCTCGTGCGCTAGTATGAGAGATAACACGAAAAGATGCATACTGTAAGTGGCTATTGTTACGTTCTTTCTTATAAGTTAGATATCTTCTAGATAGCTCGCGTTCGCCACGGTTTCCTGAGTCAATTTACAATAGCAGCGCAGGATAAGTTAAAGTGCGTGAGATACTGCGTCGTCAGTGAAGCGCGCCGATCCTATTTGTGCCAAGCAAGTCTATCGTCGAGATATAGCTCGTGATATGTCATAAGGCTACCACATTTCTACGTAGGCATGACTTTGAATCTATCTGCACACGTACGAATGTCACTCGTTTTCGTTTACAGGTCTAGAGAAAGCATCCGTTTGAATAGTCTACTTGCAACAAATTAAGCTCTGACTATCACTGAAAAGTCCCTGGTAGCACCTATCGTGATACCTACAAAAAATTCTCGTTACACAAACATGATCTATCTATTACAAGGAAAGCCACAACGGCATCTCCAATGTGCTCAAGCCGTCGACTTTGGCCAGTACTTGCTTGTTGCAATTTTTCGCTATTGTTACGATGCGAAAGCACTATGCGAGTGCATTACAACGTATTGTCATTAGCTAGCCTTAGGACTTCTATGTATCGATGCATCCGCTTTTTGACCCAAAGTTAAATCAGTTTCTGTTTCAAGATATGTAAAGTAGCCGAAGTCTACTGTCACGCGTTTAACGTCGACGGCATCGTCACGAATGTTAGTTGTGGAGATGGCAAGCTCTATACGACTAAGTAAATCGATATTGTGTTTCTATTAACGGGGCTCATCACCGACATGCAGTCGATGCAAGCCTGAATCTGGCCACTGAAAGCCAGCTCATAGCTGCTAGACATCAGCTATGAGCTATTTCAGGCAATCAGTACAGCAGTCGATGAAGCGCAAGGTACCTCACTGCCTGCCATGTTCGTGTCTAGGTTTTCATAAGAGCTTTTACCAGTACCAGTACCTCCTCGAGCGTAGTTTCCTAATACTAGTACCATTTCCAAATATAGCTCCAGTACCTCCAAAGGAGCGTATGGGCACTACGACACACATAGTGAACGTGCCTTCGCTCCATCGGCGTTTGCAAACAGCTACATGGTACAACAGAGCTATCACCTGCAAAAAAATCGGGAAACGTCAGGTTGGCTCGTGTGGCTGCAATTGGTAGCGTCAGGATCAAACTTAAATAAGTGCTCGTGAGAAAATAATGCTTAAACATTGTACCTGAATACCTGCTGATATCATTCGCGAGCTATGCGCACAAAATCTGTAACGCCTCTGATCAAGACAAAGTACCGTCCACTCGTGTACTCTTTCACATGAGCATACCTCGAACATTCAGTCCTGGGAAACGTTCTTCATGTGTTCACACTGTTTCTTTCCAGCATTCTACCTACGAAATGGTGCCATCCTGCCTTGTATTTTGTGAGGCCCATGCATCCTAAAGCATACTGCAGCTTGATTTAAATCAATCATTGACCGGTTTGAGGTGCACATACAAGATATGCGTAGGTGCTGCGTTGTGCTGGGAATGGTGTAGCGAATCCACGGTAATGCTTCGTACCCGCTCCTTCAGATAATCTTTAGGTAGCTCACGAGCAAATCTCATTATCAGTACCATAAATGTCCAAAAGTCACAAAACCAGTACTATACTTTAATCAAGTGTAAATTTATCGAATTTATATTTGTGGTGAGTATCTAAACTGTAATAGTGTTAGCCACATTATACCCAACTGCAACATGGGATAAGAAACTGCTTGATTACTGATAAGTCTTTCTATTTTTTAGACAACTGCCACACGAGTGGTCCAAAACGCTCCATTTTTACCAATGGTTCGTTCCCTTCTCAATATGCGCCCACGCGCCGATGTGCGCATATTGCGAGCGAGCCAGGTCCCGGTCGCACATATTCGACGAGCTCGTGATCGTCGGGACCCGCTAGGACACAATACCGTTTGCGAGCAGCGGTAGCAGCAGGTCAGTTCTTGCTGTTGGTGTAGACTGTGCTGTGTAACGATTGCTGTTTGCCCGTGTGTATGTGTTGCAGCGCGAGGAGTTTGACTGACTACCAGATAACAAGCTGATGACTGGTGCGCACCCGTAACAGTTCGTACGCTGGGATAGCAGCAGGTCAGATCTTGCTGTGTTCGGTGCCGATTATGCTGCCTGCCGAACACGTACGTGTGTATCGCGATTATTAAGTCAGCAGGATATCTTTGGATGTATTTAACGCAAACGAATCTTTACAAAGCTTGTGGAGACTCGTGTTATATTCACAATGGTTAATTTTAGCAGCTTTACTGTTTTTTTTTACTTAAAACGTGCATGCTACCGGTCAGCGAAGCTGCATCATTGAATGCACTGCTCATTGTTTATTCAGACGTACCAGCACCGAAATCTCCTCCTCCTTGTGCACAGCTCGCGTGGCGTTGGTTCTGCAAATCGACTGAGGCTGTTGTCTCCATCATCCGTGCTACGGTCTTCGACACTCTTACCAACAAACAATGAGCTCTGTCTAACGGAACCGCATTCGTGCCAACCTGTTCGATACACAGCGCAAGCTGTTGCTCTTTCAGCTCCCGCAATGACTTCTCCCGCATACCTCCAAAGTGCGAGTTCGGTCTGCGGTCTTTCGACACCCCAATCTGCGTCATATATGCACCAAAGACGCGCGTAGCTTATCACCAAACGTTTGCAGCTTTGCAAGTGTTTCCAGAAAGTCCACTTGACGCTATACTTTTCATGTCGCTCATGCACTGGCAGCAAAAGTCACATACACACGGAAAAAGTACACATTCGTTAAGACATCTCAATCGGCACCAAACACAGCAAGAACTGAATGGGGTGTGCGATATTAAATTATTTTTGAAATGTGCCGGCATTTAAAACGTTTAATATTAATCAAAATATTTTTAATAGATTTTTAGTCAACAAATGTCAGATTGCTGGAAGTGGCCGCCAGCTCGTGATTGTGTGGCATTTTTATAGTTAGATCAGATCATACCTTCCTCCATAACGATCTATACAAAATCGTCGCCCAGGTACGGATCCAGGATAGCGCCGCGTCGTCGGCCATTCATAACTCGCCTTGTCCGATATCTTCGTCTTCCTCCTCTTCCTGCTCCTGCTCGGCTAGCTGTTGCAGGCGCCGCTCTTCCTTCTCCTTGCCGGTCGCGGTTAGCACCATGGTGTATAGATTGGAACGTCTCTTGGCCAACGGCCGTTCAGCTGCACCAAGTTGTAGGTGATGGCGACCTGTTTCTAGCATTTGCCGAGCCCAAGACGAACACGCTGCTTGATGCGCACTCTATTGTTCGTTTGTGGTTTCGCTCGCCACCTACGGCACCGGCCGGGTTGCTATGTACTCGGACGAGCATTGGCGAGATCGCGCATGTCGTGGTCATCGACTTGCGCTCAGGCCAAGGCGGGCTTCAGCTTGCGCGACGCCAGAATGTTCGTGCCCTCCATGCGTATCGCGAGAAAGTACGCTAACTGATCCAGCAGATAATCGCAGCGCTACTGGTTGTCGGCGGAGATCTGTGACAACGCCGTGCGGCACTGTTGGAACAAGGAAACCTGGTCCAGCTCGAGGAATGAAGGCCCGTGCAAGCCGGCCAGATTCATGCGCATGTTGTTGTAAAACGGGTCGGTGACAAAGACAAGCGCGTGAGCCGGCGTGTAGATAGTGCCAACGCGATGATAGAAAAACCCGAGCAAGGTGTCGCGGTCCACATCGAGCACGGCGAGAATTGCCTGATCGATGGAAGTACATATTGCGCGACATGAGCGAAACAGGCCCACGTTGCTGAGAACGTCGCCTCATCCCCCTCCAGATGCATGATTGCGGGGCACAGCGGTGTCAGACGCAGCGCCACTGCAGCCTTCTTCTTCCAGTGCTGGACGTTGATGATGACATTACGGACCGGGCCCTCCATTGCCACGTCCTCAAACTTATCATCATGATCGATGGCGAGCGGCATGCTTATAAGCACATATTTTACAATCAGGTTGCGCTTAAGCATGGCTAGAACAATGCACCAGCGTGTTTTCGTAAACAAAATCAAGCTGTACGTCTTGTGCAGCTTGTCGACGCAGCAGACGTCGAACATCGACGTCAGCAGGTGCACGCTGTTGATTTTGTTCACGGTGAAGACGTTGGCCGAGACGATCTGCTTGATTTTGGGCAACTTCAGCCAATCCTCGCACAGTTTGTGTCTGCCGTGCACCGCGCAGCCGAACACGAACGTGAACAAGCCGGACTCGAGAGCCTTCCGGCACAAGCTTTTCATGACACGAGGCGAATCCGTGGTAAGAGTCCACATCGGCTCTTCCTTGCGGGCTGCATCGGCGTCTATGGCGACTTACTCTAGCACGTCGACGTCGTCCTCGAAATCCATGCCCACCGACACACGAAGACGAAGACGCGCGTCCTTCAGCCTCTCGAGCAGGTTCGCCGCCGTCTCGCGATGTAGGTTCCTAGAGAAGTACATAAGAAAAAAAGCGAGATGCCCGCACGCCATCATGTTAAGGACCTGCTTCCCCGCCTTGTTCGTCGCGCCATCGAGCGTTATGCAAATATTTTTGAATGTGCCGATCACCCGGATCGCCTCCTTTTGAAAGACCATGTACTCGTTGTTGAGAAGTCGCCTGCCGATGGCGTCAGGTTCAGGGAAGCGGAACGAGGGGCGAATCTTGGCCAGCCACGCCTTCCAGTGATTGCTTTTGAAAAGCGAGAACGATGCCGCTGAGCGACGCATCGCGCGCGCCAGCAGCTCGTCGGCTTCATTTCTGATCATCGGCAGTCATGGAGTCACATCAACGAAGCGCAGTGTACGACGTGCGCGTCTTCGACGACAGCGCAGGGCGCTTGCTGGGTCTGACCTCGATCAGCTCGTCGTCCTCGTCCGACACATACTGGTGCGATATGCGCCCTGCACGCAGCAATCCCAAACCCTTCGAAAACTGGTAATAGGTTAATTAAGTCGGCAAACAATAACAACGAGAAAGGAAGCGATGTCTGGCGTACCCCGGGGCAGTTGTCGTTGTGGCGTGCTGATGGAACCCTTGGGTACCCCAGGCAAAAGTCTCGCCGCAGTGTTTGCATTCAGCCAGGTCGCATTTTCTGTTGCCCATCGCTGGCATGCGATGGAACTGAAGCGTAAGCGCCGAGGTTGGTCGCCCGGCCATCGAGGAAGGAGATGAGGTTGGGGATTGTGCGCTGGGAATTAAAAACATTAAAATTGCCTCCCTATTTCAGGGCTCATTTTAAATGCCATGTCCATTTTAAAATTAGGCCAGTGTTATCCGTACCACACCCTTGTTTTATATGTACCACACCCCCATTTCTGACCAATCAGGTGACTCAGATCCAAATCTCACAGCAGAAACAAATAACGTGACCGCGACCAAAACTGACCTTCTATTTTCTAACCATCCTCTTGACCAGTGCGACACCACGCGACTTTCACAGCTATGCCTTTAGAGCCACCCACCGAATCATCTTTCGTCTCACTTGAGAAAGCCTTGGAGGAGCTCACAGCCCATGCAAAATCGGAGAAGTAGCCATCAAGATAGGACATTCTCGAACCGTGGGAAACAAAAAGGGCAACACTTTCAAGCACGTCGTGATTCACTGTGTACATGGTGGAGTGCATAGATCCAAGGAGCACCAACATCGAAACACCAGTACCTCCCGCACAGACTGTCCATTTCAGGCAACACTTCGTCGGAATGCAGCTGATGGCAATCTCGCTCTGACGGTTGAGGATGGTGGGCATAACCATGACGCGGCGGAAGATATGGCGGCCTATACGGCAGCAAGAACGCTCGACGCGGAACAAAAGGTGACATTTCTGCATCTGGCAAAAGCTGGCGTATCACCAAAGGCAACTCTCAGCACCTTACCTCAAAGCGATCCCATGTGCAAAAAACTCCTGCGCGACATCTACAACCTGAAAGTGAAGGCAGAGTACGCGTCTCTGGCTGGACGGCCACCTCTGGAAGCCTTACTTTACAAGCTTGTTGAGAAGCAGATCAGCCACAAAATTCGACGCGATACCTCAGGCAGGCTCTCTTCTTTTTGTTGTACCAAACTCTGCGCTTGCTGTTGCAAAAGCGTTTTCAGCAAATGATGTACTTCTGTTGGATTCAACATACAAGACCAACAAATTTCGCATGCCGCTTCTGCATATATTGGGAATAATAGCAACAAATCAGTCTTTCTCGCTTGCTTACTGCTTCACGGCCGGCGAACAGGAAGAAGATTATCGATGGGTAATGACGCAACTGAGAGATGTCGCAGAATCGCTAATCCAAGTAGACCATATGGTGTTTGTGACAGGTCGGGAGCTCGCACTTATGAACGCAATCGGACATATCTTTCCTGGGGTATACAATCTGTTATGTTTCTGGCATATCAATAAGAATGTCCTTACAAATTTGAAAAAGCACTTTGCGATGAACGAGAGCTGGGAGGGGTTTATGGGGACTTGGTAAGGCCTATGCAATACGGTCACAAAACTGCAGTTTGATGAACTTTGGAAAACGATGCAGACAACCCTACCCTTGGCAGTCACCTCGTACCTCGAAGAAACTTGACTACTGCACAAAGAGAAATTTGTGAAGATGTGGACGTAACACATTCCACATTACAAGCTTGTTGTTACGTCTCGTGTTCAGGGAGGTCACGCGACAATGAAAGATTGGATAAGGGTGTCCACTGGCGACATATCAACAGTCTATGAGAAGCTGATGCTGCATCATACTCAGCAACGAGCCCAAATCAGCCGCGACACTGCTTATCAGAAGGCTCGAGTGTTGTTGAAACTTCAACCGAAATTCTGGTCTGATGTAGCAAAGAAGGTACCGCATCCAGCCCTCAAAGAAGCTTCCAGACAATATCAACTGGCTCAAGCATTGCCTGCAGATGCTCCGCCTTGCACCGGTACGTTTACCAAGGTCATGGGGATACCATGCGCACATGCAATAAAGCAGAAACTCGCCAGTAAAGAACAAGTACGGGTATACGATTTCCGCTCGCACTGGTGCTTCAACAAGCATCCGTCAAAATAGCAAATGCATTACCATCCGACAAATCTCTAGGCGACGTTCTTGCCAATATGCCAATATCTCTGAAAAGCACCAGAACCTTGCGCCGCACCAGCGACAGATATTCAAGAAGATGGTCCTTGACATGGTAGAGAAAGATGGTGTGGCATGTGTGGCGAACCCGCAAGTAATCCGGACGCGCGGACGTCCCGAAGGCAGCATCAACCGCAAAACAGACAATACGACGCGAAGAGATCCTTCCGCATTCGAGTACGTGGATGGAAAGGTTCCACCGCCAGGAAAAAAGAGATGCAGCATATGTCGCTCGTACGCGCATAATAAAAGGAGATGCACCGAGAACGCCGGAGTCAAAGAGGCAAAAAAGTAGAATGTCATCACCAAAACTCTCCAAGACTTTGTGCCATCATTTGTTTGGTCCACCGTACGCTTTGAGATCTATGTGGAAGGCTATGGCAACTGCGGCTAACGTGCAATTGCAAGGTTCTTTAAACGGTCTGAATCCGACTGGGCGTTGATCAGGCGAGAACTGCATGCAGAGATTTGCGCAAACTTTCGCGAATTCCGGTCGAGAAACCCTGGTGGATGGTAATGCCAGTGATGGGGGACGTAATTGCAAACATATACCAATGTCCCGTCCATTAATTCACGTGCGTTGGTGCAAGTATGACCTTCTTGCAGTTGACCTGTGGAGTGGAAGCCGACAAGCTGCCAATTTGTTTTGCATTCAAGAACAGCAATCAATTTGTTGCGCTGGAGACGGGTGAAAATTCCCAGCTCCACCTGTGGTCGCGTACTGGCGTCGACTCGCGTATCCTGTGGCGCAGTCATGGGCCGGATCTGTCCAGAAAACCTTCGTTTGTGGATGGCCACTAAGCATGATCCTACCATTACCACAGTAGATTTGGTTGATGAAGAAGATGGTTCTGGTAGTGAAGAAGAGGAGGAAGATATAGATCTAGTTACACTAAGCACCAAGGCAACATAAAGTTATTTTTGTTCATGTCGGACCTTAATCATTATTCATTTGTTGCATTCTTGCTTTTCGCTTTACATTTTTTAATTTTGTTTTGGTCATTTTTGGTCATTTGTACGGTTACGTCGTTGGTTTTTGCTATGAGTTTTGGATCTGAGTCATCTGATTGGTCAGAAATAGGGGTGTGGTAACATATAACAAAAGGGTGTGATACGGATAACACTGGCCTAAATTTAAAAAAAAAAAATGTACGTATCCATAGGTGTGCGCAACCATTCCTGTGACCATTTTCTACTCAACGGAAAGACTCGTTAGCAATCACGCAGTTTGTTATCACCTGTTGCAGTTGGGTATAATGTGGTTAACACTATCTATTAATTTTATACTTGATTAAAGTATAGTACTGGCTTTGGGACTTTTGGACATTTGTGGTACTGGGAATGAGATGTGCTCGTAGCTCACCTAAAGTCCTACACAATCAAATAAAAAGCTAAACTTGACTTGACCTGGTGTTAGTCATTCAAAATATATAGCTTTGTGATTGTCACATATTCAAGACACAAGTTTACATGCATGAGATACACGGCAAAGCCATTTCATCACGGTAAGAAATGCTGATTTGAAAAGGTTGGCTCCATGAACTATCTTGGCAAATAAGGCGATCAGTCGCACGTCGATAGCAAATCAAAGTGTACCTTTGAAAAAGTAGATAACTCGCAGCGAATATTCGAGCAATGGGACGCTGCTGAGCCATTTTTACGACCATATGTGCAGCTTGTGAGCAGAGGAGGCAAGTGTGTAGTGCATAGGCGATGGTGAGACATGCCTGACGTACGGTCAGGACCTACGCATTCAGCAATGTGTGAGCGAATACACTTTGACACTTCAAGTCCCGGTACGTCGAAGTGTTTACGAGCTTAAAGTAGTAGTAGTTTAGGCAAAACGCAGACGCAGGTGAACTTTTATATTGTGAAGAAAAGATCGATAACAACCACAGCAATGTGTGTATGCTGCAGTGTAAATGCACCTGCTCATGTACAAGAACGACAAGTTTGCCTTGGGCCTGCTTCGTTTCTGAGTGTAGTTGCAACCGTTCTCCTCATAGTGGTCGCGTATTGTTTGCTTGTCTATCTTGGACACGTTAGCTATAATGATGTCTCCTTCGGCTGATGCACTTGAGCGTGCAACATCGTGAGGTGGCCAATTACTGTAACGATTTTCACGACACAACGAAACATATTGTGGTTGGCAATACATACGCAACTTCGAGGTGATCTACGTGTTGATAGAAAAGAACGATGATTTGAAGTCGACGATGTGGTTTTTAAATGACACTAGCAACATTGTACCGTTGAGCCTAACTGGGGACCAAAAAAACCAAGGCGACCAAAACTTTACCAGTCACGTTCGGCCGAAAAAAACTTATATCATATAGTTATACTGACTGCTGTGAAGGTTTTTGCGTATAAGTTGGAGGGGAAGTTATACTGGTCTCTGATTGGCGCAAAAAAAGTTAAGTTATACTCACTGCTGGAGA
>JH598462.1:88375-112419 GCA_000173235.2 Hyaloperonospora arabidopsidis Emoy2 | reverse complement strand
TACTCGGTGGACCGCCGGCATAAGGAGGCGATCTTGGAGCTAGCTGGAATTCGGAGGTGAACGAGTTCTCGCTCGAATGCACACTGTCGGAGTGAAAGTGGGCTGAAAGCGATCCGTCGATGACGTAATTGGACACACTCTCGATGAACTCTGGCCGAGCCAACAGACGAATAGGCTGCACTCTGACTTCAAGACTCGATTCCTTATCCTGCCTGCGCACTTGCTCTTCGAAATTGGCGGCGGCTTTCGTCTTCCGCTTCACTTCGGTATAGATCAAACATTCAATGTTCAATATGTGTCGAGTTTCACTACCCGCACATGCACCAGATGTGTCCAGGCCGAAGATCTCAATGTAATCCGCAGCGGGAGACTCATACCCTCGCCTAGCACTGCTGATGCCGATTCCATTTCCTTGGCGTTTCATTGAAGACAACTCGAACACTTTCACGTCACCCACTGCACCGGATATGCTTATGTAGCCTTTTGCTCTGGCTCCGGCTTGTACAGCGGTATCAAGAATTGCAATAGATGCCAATGACTCACCACGATCCGAAAAGCAGACAGAAACCGAGTGTAATTGCACACCTAGCTTCAACGCGATAGGGACAAGTTTACTCTCACCATCCATAGCTGTACTCTTCGCATCGTGTCCTTGCTGATACATATTCTTTCTTGCTAGTTCCAAATCTGCCCGAACAGACTCTGTAAGATTTACAGGTATCGCATATTCTTGCTCAATTGTAGGTGTGAGCTCAAAAGATGGAAGTAAATACCCATCTGTATCGGCTTTCGTATCATCAAGGCTACCAGTATCATCACGTGGAGGAACGGACACCACAGCAAGTCGAGTGGCTGAATCGTCGAACAATTTAAACAAAGAGCAGACGTATGACTGATCGAAGTTTAATTGCACCGAGCCGAGTTGAAGATCTATCTCTCTCAATATCTCTTCACCACTTTGTTGATCATTATAGGAGCTAAGGCCAAGTTCCAGCAACGCATCTGGTGCTGTAGAGATCCCCGATCGCGATGCGTCCTTGTTTTTCGCACTACCATTACGAAAAGAAATAACCCGTTCCCGTTTTCGTCGTCCACGTTGAGCGGAGAATTCAGAAAAGTTCCCACCACGGCGTAACGGAGCTGCAGTCGAGAACGGAGCTACAATTGCTGGACTCGAGAATAGCAAATGATGCGTTGATCGACCGTCGATAAAATCTTCGACTTCAAGTGATGTGAGAACCACGTTCACTCGAGTTGACAAGGTTCGCTGACCTACCCGGACTCTAAAATCCTGCAGCTTCACCAATATAGTACCACTGTCGTCATGATCAACATCGAAATCACTCATGTCGTAGCAGTATGCAGCATAGGAAGATATTGCAGAAGAGCAAGGCTTCTTTAGTTGTACCGATATAAGGGGTACCGTGAACGAGCATACCACTAACCTTCGATCAAGTAGATTTGCGGTTTCACCAACAGCAAACGGCCGTCGTCTTTTTCGTGATCCTCTTTCGAATCGTGAGGACATGCTGGCATTCCTCGTGTCATCTACTCCAACTGCATCGGCAGACCCAGAAACACAAAAGCTGCGCTTTCGCTCACCGCCACCCCCACTCGCCGATGACGCACCCGTATCCATGTTGTCGCTAGAGATACTGAACCACGTGTCATCACTTTCGACGCTTGAGTTGTCACCAGAATCGCCAAGATTATCTAGCACTACACCCAATTCCGATGTCAAATTACCTCCGCTATCGAGTACTGTTTTCTTGAGTGCTGAAACACTGCGTGGGCTCATCCTGCTCGAAGCCTCGCATCTGTCACCTGATTCAACTACGTCGGCTGCATAATTTCTGAACACGTCTTCTGTAGACACACCATCTGAGTCTTTTCGTGATTTGTTTAGTGTCTCAGCATCCGCCAGGCAAAAACGATCCCCAAGTGCAATCAACTGATGATACTTTTCCAGCGACAACTTAACCGTAAATGCCGGGAGGTCGGCATGGATGTAAAATCGTGTCAACATGGCGTCAAGCGGCAAAATTGACATGCGAACGATAACGTTGATGTCAAGACGCTCAATTAGCTCATACTCTTCATCATACGTATCCGTGAGGTATGGTAGGACGTTCGCACCATTATTCCCAGCACCGTTGTGTTGGACCTGAGTCGTCTTTCCATAAGGAATCAAGAGCACATGTATGTTCGCGACAGAGAGACTGAACTTATCGTAAAAGTCCTCCTTCCAGCGGATTGCCCCCTCTCCTTTTTCTGCTTCATCATACAGCTGCTGAACGAAAGATGTGTTTGGCTTTGCAGGTTGGTAATGAGATGGGTTTAGTAGTGCGAGCGTCCCTTCCTCCAATCTATCCCGTAACGGATCACCTCTGGACTGCACTCTCAAGCTTTCACTATCCATTTGACTGAGACGCTCAGTTCGAAAAATAATGCGTCCAAGATCGATCACAAGTCGCGCACAGCTGTAGTCAGTGTCGCTCTGAGGAACAATAATTACTGGTGCTTGGATACGGAGATCGACAGCGAGTGCGATGCGATTCTCCATCACATAGCCAAGTTTAGCTTCCGTCCGCACTTTCAAATTGACAATATCATTGAAAGACGCGACTTCTAGCTCTTCCCACAACCCTATATTAGCAGGAGTATCCATAAACCGCGCCAATCGACGCCAACATTGTGCTGTAGGTGACAACACAATTTCTAATGGCTCCATATGAATAAACAACGAGGCGTCCGCACTGGAACTAGCTGGGTTCATCTCGTAACTCATCAAGAATACGACGCTAGACAGCTTCGTAACGTTCACATCATCTCCATCGCCAACAGATCGAACGTTTTGCTTTCGACTGAGAAGACGGGAAAACGCCGAGCTTTCAGCACTTTCATCAAATGCTTCGATGGACTGCAACGAAACGTCCACTACCACTGTTTCATGCCTCGCCACTGTAGCTACTTGAAGCTGCGAAAACGTACCAAGAAGGAAATCTGTTGGCGCGTACTTTTGCCCGTAGCTCAAATCATCTCGGAGTAACGTCTGGCTCATTTCCGGATCACTGGCTAGTGTTACCGATCCCCACTGCAATGTCACTGTTACTCGATATACTTCAGCAGGTTCTATTTGAGACTCACCAAGAGAAACGTCGCATTGTCCGCGGACGTCACGATGTTTATACATTCGCTTTTTTGGACGCCGGCAAGGCCCCTCAAGTATGTTAAAGAGCTCTCGAAGCTCGACTTCAGGAATCATTCGATGAGCGGCTCGACCTGATTCTTCGTTGGAAGAAGAGGGTACCAGTTTTAACGTCCAACCGAACATCCACGCACCCCAAGATCGATACTGCACCTCAGACGGCACACTAGACTCAGTGCGTTCTGTCTCTACTGATTCAGTATCGGAAAATGCTTGAGTTTCATGGGTTGGAGGTGTGGGCAGCCGACGTCGAACAGGAAAAGCTCGTGTGGCTAGAACTTTTCGAACCTCAAGATCGGCTAGGTAGCGAAAAAACAACACATCCTCTACACTTCTGCGTCTCTCAATTTCGTCAAGCCCGAGATCAATATCAAGAGGCGAGAATATTGACATGTTGGACAAGTCTAGCGACGACATGTTCTTTCCGCCGTGGTCAACATTCTCCATAGTGCCCTCCCTTTCATTCGCATCATCGTCATCGTCGTCGTCGCTGTCAGAATATTCGTAACCCACATCTGCTAGCTCCAATAAATGTCGCGATTTCTGCTGCCACAAGCTCACGTAACGTTTGCGATCCTCACGCCGATCTTTTATAAATCCCCAAGTCCACTGTTGCTTTTTCGATTTCACATCCTTTACTACTGACGCGATCGCATATTTCCACCATTCTGCTGGACCATCAAGCACAGCTATTTGCGGTCTCGACTCACGATATTGCTGGAACTTCATGTAGTAGTCTGGAGCCTGCAATGCCGATACCAGGTACAGCAGATCGCAATACTGTGACTCCTCCAGTCGAAAAGCCACCTCGGGTACATTCACATCAATTTCAAATTTTGGCATACTTGCGTCAAAAACGTCGCGATTCACAACCAGTCTCGCACTAGCATCGACCGGTTTGAGCAAAAAGTGGTGTTGTTGTGGCGACGGGTATAACTGCATATGATGAAAGCGGTTGTCATCAAAGCGCTTCGGAATCGCGCGATTGAATGCGCTGGAAAAAGTTTCTGCTGAGCACGTCTCGAAATTTATATCGCAGCCGCGCTGCAGCTCACCCTCTGGATCGCAGTACACACTCAAATGATTGAGTTCCATGATTTTGTAGATCCGAGGCTCGTGACTCTTGGACGTATCGACGTACGACGGCTGCCAGTTCGAGTTCGTGGACTGCACGTGCACCGACTCGATGGTCATCCCCACCGAAAATGGGTGGTCCCCCGTACTGTAATCCTCCAGTCGAATGTGGATTCGCCGAACGTGCAACTACAAGGACACAAACCATCACTACACTGAGCAACAACAAAGATATGCAAAAGAAAGAAAGAAAGAAAGACAGACCGACAGAAAGATAATGATAAAGATCGGACGAAGCGATCACGTCCGCGTACCTCCACGTTGTCGATGATCTTATTGAACAGTCGGGCTGCGAACCCGTCCTCGCTGCTAGTCCGCGTTCCAGCGTCTTCTTCATGCTTTTCTTGAGCATAGAGTTCCTCTAACAGCTTCTTCTTGAGCGTAAACTCGTCCATCTGCCGCATCACCGCGTCCACATCCGCTTCCGTACGCAGCAAAAGGTATACATCATCCACCGTTGCAACTACCGAGTCTGACTGCAGTCTGTTCCACGGAATCTTAAGCTCAACGGAGCCTACGAGCCCGCGCACGAGCTTGACGGCCGGCAGATCCGCCACTGCTTCAGGCTTCACCTCGAGCTCGGTCAGCACCACATAGCCCGACCAGACGGCCACATTGATCTTGTCACTGCTAAAGCACTTGGGCTCAATGTAGCTGCCCAGTGCGCTGGTCAATAGCCCCGTCACGAGCGTCTCGAACATGGCGCTCGCTTACTAGTGCGCACTCCTTTTGCAATAGAGGAAACGAACATCACTCTGACACAGTCGGGGCCACAGTGTGTACCACACACAAAACCGTACCAAAAACCGAGGTTTTTCATCGGTATTATCGGTATTCAGTCGGTGGCGCGAGTTTCAACCGCCACAGGAGGGGGAGACGAACGCATCCGGCACGTCTCTTGAGCATGGAAAGCGTGGACGCGGCGCTGCGGTACCTGCAGCGGCAGTTTGCCAGCGTAGCGAGTGAAGAGGCGCATTGGAATGAAGAGCGCCAGAAACTGCAGGCGCAGTTACGGGATCTCGAGGAACAGCGGGGCGAGCAGGAGCAGGCATACAAAGACGCCATGTTGCGCGTCAAGATGCTCGAGTTTGCTTTAAGGCAAGAGCGCGGGCGGTACTTGGACTCGCCCGCGGCGGTGCAAACCACAGGCACTTTACACACCAAGCCGCACGTGGAGAGCGCCGAGGTGTCACGGGGCGTGACGGTCTCGCGCTCGATTGAGCGCGTCAAGTCGGGGCGGACAATTGAGCAGCCGTCACCGGCGCTGTCGCCTGAAATCAGTCCGAAGGCGCACAGTAATAATAGCAGTAATACTAATGGTCGATTGGAGAGCAGAGACAAGCCCGTGGCGGGGTCGGGGAGTACACCCGTGCAGGGCAAAGGCATGGAGATCTCGCGCCCTCGAATGATGTGTCGGACTGCATCAGGGCGAGAAGTCGAGCGCGAGGCGAACCGAAGCGCTTCAGGCATTGAAGTCGAGCGAGAGACGAGCCGATCTGTGACGGGGTCGGGCCGCGACGGCGAGAGGGAATTTAATCGATCGGCGTCAGGACGAGAAGTGGAGCGCGTGGAACGTACGGCAAAGCGCTTGTTGCGGCATTTAGGGATTGCTGGTTTGTAGTTTGTTGTTGCTGTTTTTTTGCTGACAAGGAACTGGTGTGCTGGTGGTTCGTGTGTGGTGTGTGTATTGCAGGAACGGGCGATGCAGCAAAGCTGGCAAAGCCGGCTGTGATTACGTTTGCACCCAGAGGGTCTTGTGTGTCGCACAAACTGAAGCTAAAGCTGTCGGGACACATGGTACGGTGTTGTTGCGTGGTTATTTTAGCTATTGTGTGCCAATGTAATCTCCATGGTGTTGCTGCACCTATTTTTTGGACTGCGCAGGATGGGGTACGGGCACTTGCCTTCCATCCGACAGAACCGCTTTTGGTGTCAGGCAGTGAAGACTGTACGGTGAAGGTGTGGAAGCTGTCGAATGTGGGAAATGGCCCGCCATTACAGCGTGCAACCGAAGTGGATTCGCTCGTGACGATGCGGGTCCATACGCAGAGCGTGCTGGCTCTAGCTGTGTTTAGTGCTGAGACCTACCCGGACTGTTCGCCTGGACAGATAGGTGCATTCGCATCCGCTGGGCGTGACGGCACACTAAATCTGTTCCAGTTACAAAGCACCGATACGGAAAAGCCCGAACCGTACACGTACGCGGAGTACGAAAGTATGAAGATACATTCGATTAAGAAAGCACATGACGATGCTATCTGGGACCTGCATGCGCACCCGTTGTCGAACACGTTGTTCTCAGCAGGAGCGGACGGCGTGGTCCGAACTTGGGGAGTTGCATCAGGTAATTCACTGTCGATGCTAGAACGACGTTGGAAATGAATGTAATGGGTGTTGTCGATGTGGCTGACACGCACGCTTTTGGCTTTGAATGGGGTAGAGCTGACACTGAAGGGTGAACTACGTTGCCCCTCCAAGACCAATACGAACGGCACGGGTAAGTCAAGATAATCATCGTAAACGCCCTTTCGAGCTCGTGAATTGACTTCGTATTGATACGTTTTGGGTACCGCGCTTGTTACAGGTCCAAGCATCAGTGGCTCTTTGGTGCCCACGTCAGTGAATTCGGTGTTGACAGATTCGAAAACATCCGTTGTCGGATACACAAATGGGTCAATCGCCCAGTTTGACTACGCAGCTGAACGCATTATACAGCTTACACGAGCGATCGACGTCGACACTGTCGGACGAGGGAGTCAGGTGAATAAGGTGCGTTTATGCGGCTGCATGCCCTTGCTTGAAGCTGTGCCTGTTATTTGGTTGCAGCACTAAGTTTACTCGTGCCGTTTCAGCTGATCGCACACCCAACCATGCCGATTGCAATTGCGGCACATCAAGACAGAAAAATACGAATGTATGACATGCGGGCCGGTAAGACTTTTTGACTGTGCGTTTACCATGTGCGTGTCCTTGTTGATCTAAGTTTTTGTGGCTATATTTCGAACTGTAGGCGATTGTGTTGGCTCTTTAACCGCTCACCAGGACTCGGTTACGTCTCTTTCAATAGATGCAGCGGGACTGTACATCGCGTCTGGAGGTACGGTGCTGCTTATTATGATACTGCCTCGTTTTCTATAATAAATTGTTCGCTGGGTGTTCAGGTCACGACGGTTCATTGCGTGTCTGGTCAGTTGCAGACCGTCACTGTGTCTTTGAGCAACCAGTACGTTATTTTTACATGGGACGCTTTTGAGTTGTCGAGTCTGACGATGCCATGTATGTTGTAATAGGTGCACCGGCCGAAGATGACCGAAGCAATGCATGCAGTAACTTACCACCCGTCGCGCAATTATATCGCCACAGGCGGTGCCGACAGTACAATAAAGATCTTTCAGTAAACATATGCAGCTGAAGATGGCATCACCACTTATGTGACAGCTGCAGAAAGGCCCCATACTCTAAGGGAGATCTGGTCAGCGGAATAGAACTACGCCTCCCTAGCGGATGACTAGTATCGCGTAAGTAAATGTGAATATACGTATCTCCAAATACGATCGACAACAGCAGACCAAAATCCGCTCCCTCAAGACGAGAGTGCAAGATCCCTTTATTGTTATCCCTTTATCAAAGTGGCAACAAGTGCAATCCCTTACGGCTCAACTACAGAAGCTTTGCAACCAGCGAGCTTAAATCACGCCAATGCGGTTGGCCACGTCCAGAGCATCGTAGTCAGCTGTCAGGCGAACGTACGCTTTCTTCTGGCCATCGGGTCTGCAACACCAGACAAGACGCACACAAGAACAAGAACATGGTGAGTCCACTTGAGTGACAAAGTACCGACCACAATAATAAGACGGAAAGCGGCGTGATGCCGCCCCCCAGACCCCGTCACCGCATTTCCCTATCAGGACTACGGCCAGACACAAGGCAGCTCAAGGGGGAACTTCAAACAAGTATCTTTCCGTCTGGCATCAAGAAAAGCTCGACCCAATGTCGTGTACCTGATCAGGGTGTTAACCTTGGCGACCTTAATGTCGTAGAGCTGCTTCACCGCGTCCTGGATCTGGCGCTTGTTGGCCAGCAAGTCCACCAAGAACACAAGCGTGTTGTTGTCCTCAATCTTCTTCATGGCCGACTCGGTCGTGAGCGGACACTTGATGATACGGTACTTGTCCATTTTGTTGCGCGAAGGCACGGCCTTGCGAGCATAGCGGGGCGAACGCGCCAGACGCAGCGTCTTGGGGCGGTAGAAGTGCACCTTGGTGCGGATCTTCAACACCTTTCCATGTGAGCCCTTGATCACATTCTTCGAGAGCTTCGCCGCTGATCTGCCGGCTGCTGTCTTGGGGGTCTTGAACGTCTTGGTCACTTTCGCCATTTTCGCCACTTTGAGGAATACCAACTAAAATGTCGTCCCCCACGCCACTCAAGCGCGTGCCAGCCAATGCTTTATTTGATAACTAGTGTCTGCCTTTTCAGCCAATCGATAGTCGACATTGTAATTCGAACGATAGTGTCGCTGCTCCTTGGATGAGGTCAGCACAGTTGTGTTGCGTACACGGATTACGACGACACGACGATGTTGACGGCATGTCACAATTGACATGCGTTCAGTTCAGTAATTTCATCCCCGAGAGCAGGTGATTGATTTGCAAGTGTCAACAAGTACCGTAAGTTGTTCCATTGACATCGCAAGAAATCGGGTTACAATAGTGTTTTGCAGCATCGCACATTCTCTTGCAATGATGAATATCGCGAGTCTATTGGCGTTGACGACGCTCGGAATCGGCCTCGACTCGACTGCTTTTGCCACTGCTGCTGTCAGCCCTGTTACAGCGGCCGAGCCCAAATCGGGTTTGACCCCAGTTCAAGCAATCCTGAGCCCCAAGGATGACTGTACTAGCGGTTTCAACACGAACGGTCGAGGACCCGTTGGTCGCATTTTGCACTTTTCGGACGTGCACCTCAACATTTCGACGTCGCGCAACGACAGGGAGTCGGCTGCAATCCCTACCGTCTACGGAAAAGACGCACCGATCACTTTGCTCGTCTCAGCCTTGACGTATGCAAAGAAGGTGCTACCCAAACCGAATCTGTTTCTCTTTACCGGGGACAGCGTCGTGCGCGGAGAGATGACGGACGAGTACCTCGCTGAGGTTGTCGAGAAGAACGTCAAGACAATGGCCGAGTATTACGTCACGTCTGACAGTGACAATACGACGGATGTCACTACTGTCATCGGAAACGCCGACACGAGTGCGGTACTTTTATCGAGGTCAAAATTGCGGGATCAAGCACGTGTTTGAACTGACTTTCCATTTTGTGTTTGTGTGCGTGTTAGACCCTGGCTACACGATGAATCTGACGGACCCAAAGACTGGTGAGAACCCGCGAATCGCGTCGATTGCAGGTACGTGGCAAGATTCGCTGTCTAAAGCCGATCTTGACTTGTTCAAGCGCCGCGGATACTTGGCGTACGCTTTGGACGACACTTTGACTGTCCTTACACTGAACACGCTTCCGTTCTCGGTAACTTGTTAATATTCCGAGTACAGTTTCTGCTACCGGCAACACTAACGTGTTGTGACGCCTTTGCAGCCAAGCCATGAACCCAATACGTCAGATGTGCTTGACCCGTTCGGGCAGTTTGCGTGGTTGAATGCCTCGTTGGCTGCCTTGCAGAGTGCTGGCCTGTCATGCTTCATTGTTGGTCATATTCCGCCCGTTATCTCCTCGTTTGGTGGTTTGCCCATGTGGAACGAGACGTACATCAGAACGTACAAGAAAATCGTTGGTCAGTACTCTGGTATCATCAAAGCACAGCTTTTTGGCCACGTTCATAGCATCGAGTTCCGCTTGCCTCTTTCAAATAATCTGGGCGCTCAATTTCAGCGATCGGGTGTGCTAGGCAACGATGCTATTGAAGACAGCACAGACCTGGTGCCATTGTTCATGGCGGGGGCGATCTCTCCGATCTTTTCGAGCAACCCAGCATTCATGGTCTGGGATTACGATGTCACGACCCACGATTTGCTCGACTTCACGGTTCACGGCGGCAACATCTCGGCTACTTCTGGATCGGTGGACTGGCAGCCGCTTTTTAAAGCAAGCCAGGAGTATGGTGTCAGCACGTTGAAAGCGTCGGAAATTGTCAACTTTGTGAAGCGCGCAGAAACTGACGCAAAGCTTCTTGAGGAGTACTACTTCAACTCAAAGGCCCAGTCGCGTCTCCAGTCGAAGTGTCAGGACGCAACGTGTCAAGCCGAGTGGCTGTGTTCTTTTTACTGGTTCTCGACGGTGCGAGACTACGAAGCTTGCGTCGCATCTACCACGGCGTCGAAGTCAAACACGACTACGTCCACTGTCCAGTAATGAACCGCTTCGTCACCTCTGCTGAACGTTTCGATTGTCATAATCTTGGCAGGCGTGGCTGATGTCATAGTCTCCGTGCTGCACACTTTCAAAGTGTGTCGTCGAGCGTTGACCAAGAGGCTTCAAGACTCTTGTAATGTAGCGTGTCACTGTTGCAGTGATACGTGGTGGAAGAAATAGTTCTTGGTGTTGTGTCGGTGACAAGCTGCTTTGGCAGTACCTATCGAATGAATGCTGGTGTTTATAGATACGGTACAAGACGAGGTTGAGTCGTTAGTCGCTGGGCTAAGGTCATTGCTTTACAGTGTTTCGTTCAACTGCTCCATTCAAGTGAACGAGTTATATTTTTGTGCGGCAAAATGGACTGAAAGTGTCTGGCGAGCGCGTAAAACCGCTCTGCAAAATAAGACATTTTCACGGATAGTACATGTTAATCACTAGATAGCAACGACGGAAATGCGACAAGTTAATGAGTATCCTTGGCCATTACATGTGTTCTATGGCACCTGTCTATATCTAAAGTGAATTCGACCGAGTTTTATACAACATCCGTGAGGGTTTTAGGCTGGCGCGGAGTGTAGCTGTATTCTTTCACTATATGATGTCGAGCCCCTCCCGTCTCAGTCGATGGATAAAGCACGTAAGACACAAACATGTTATTTTGTTACTGATACAGTAAATTTTGTTGCCGGTCGAAGCAAAACGCATGCTCCAAGACACGTTGACGCAGCGTGTACAAGAGACAAAATCCAAAATGAACTCAGCGCTGCATACATTCATGTACATAATGGATATCTGAGTATACATGATACCAGTAAACATGCACACAAATATTTCAAATCACACACATATTTTGTAGATGTCACGGATATGCCTCTGCGCTAGCTGTGCCCGTTGCTGAGAATATTTCATTCCGGGCTCCAAAGAGCTCCTCAAGGTTCTATCTATTCGTGATTCGTAAACAAGAAGGTAAATAAGAGCCCGTTTAAGTACAATTCTAAACATTCCATGCCGGCGTCAAGATTATGAACCCCATCGACGTCGAAGAGCTCCGCGTAGAGGCCGTCGTCGTCGACTACTACATGAGTAAACCACTGCCCAGAGACGCGATCCACCATCTCCCCTCTTCACCGTGCTATTCTCGTGCCCGTGAGGTCCCGGTCGTGCGGATCTTTGGTGCTACACCCGCTGGTCAAAAAGCTCTTGTACACGTTCATGGGGTGTGTCTGTGCGTGTCTCTTTAATCGTGTTACTTCAGCCTTAACAAAAAGTATGGTGACATATAGCATAGGCTAATGCTTCATGTATCTAGATCTTCCCGTACTTTTACTTTCGAGCAGAAGACGACCCGGACTTCGAAGACCAAGAGCGTCTGCGCTCGCTGCTACCTCGACTGGCGAAAGATATCGAGGCTGGAAATGCTTCAAAGCAGCAGCAAAATCACCAAAAAAATGGGAACGCACGCTCGAACTTTCAATGTCGTAGGATAATTGCCAAGGTGGGTATCGTAATGCTGAGTAAAGTATTATAGAAGACTAGAGGAAAGAGACTGACGAGCTTGGCGTTGTGTAGATGCTGATTGTGCAAGGAACGCCGTTCTACGGGTACCATCCGAGTCCGAAACTATTCGTGCAAATCTTCTTGTATAACCCACGAGTGCTAGCAGCAGTGGTGCAGCTGCTTGAAGGTGGAAAAGTCTGTGGAAGGCGGTTCCAGCCGTACGAGGCACACGTACCGTTCTTGCTTCAAGTTGCGTGATGATCAGTTAGGATGGTTTGCGCCATTGCGAGCTATCAGTGGTGATCTTATAGGCAAACGTATGTCATGTGTAGGTTTTTGCTGATTACAATATTGAAGGGATGAGTTGTGTGGCATTTAGCAACGTCAAGGTACGCTCGGATGGTTTAACCGGCGAATGACTGCAACGTGTAGATTGGAGGAGCACGGCTGATCACTACTTTGATAGTTTCGATTTCCAGTGCCTGTCACGCAGGTTCATCTCGCAAAAAGTGCAGAAGGTTACCACATTATTTCTCTCTCGAACGTTTCAGCAGATAGAATAAATGGCTTCGATAGAAGCGCACCACCTCTTGTTGGGCGATATGTCCCGGTGCTTCACGCGCCAGAACGATGGTCGGATCGACAGTCCAGCTGTGCGCTAGAAGCCGATGTCGCCGCTGTGTGCATTCTGAACCCAAAGCGATTTGAGTCCCAGCAGAAAGCAGCGGAGAGCACGGGTGAGCTACGCAATGTGCCGTCGCTGGCAGCCATTTGGGAGGTGCGTTAACAACTACTAGTGCGAGTTCGTGTTGCCAGCGATATTGATGTAACGCTTTTGCGAGCGCTAGGAGGAGAGATTACGGCGCACGTTGGATGGAGAAAGGGCAACACCAACAATGTCATTGAGTTTACCTCGCAATGCTGACGCGTTTTCGTCTAGAGGTCTAACGCTGAGCGCCTCGCCGGCTCAATCGGCATCGTCGCTGTTATCACAGTCTTTTTTCAGGAAAAAGCTTAAAGATTCTGTCGATGAAGTGATGGAAAAGTTGAAGAAGCAAGATGAAGGACAATGGACAAACAGCGAAATTCCTGATCTTCACCCTCATCACCTGCCTGCTAGCGACGTGGTATTATGCGGGAATTCGATAGCCGTAGAGAGCAAATACTCTCACAGTCAAGCTGATCACGAAGACAATAACAAGCACAGTTCCGAGCAGGTAACCTTTCCTTATGGTCTGTTGTAATGATTTTCATCACATTTTACATTTTGCACAGTCAGTTGAAGAAGATGAAGCCATTGTGAATATTCTTATAGCGATGCAGCAAGAAAGCGACCCGGGTCATGCAGACAACAACTCGGACGAAGGCAATGAGAACGACAGATACGTGACGCTCAACGAAAGTGACGAAGAAGCCGATACCAGCAAGTGGGGCACTCGAAACAATGAAATTGGCGATATCATGGCTTCACAGCGCCACGTTGAAGCTCGTATCACATGCCAGTCACCTAGTTCTTCAAAAGAGAATGTTTGGTGGGATGTCGCATTGCGTGAACCTCAGCCCACTGCAACTCCACTCAGTGAACTTGGAAGTCCTCGCGTTATCCTCCGTGCCCCACAGCAGCGTTCGCCTGAGGTTGTAAATCTCCTGTTGTATTTCATTCTTGTTGATTGCTGTAGGCTGACAAAAAAATGTGGAGTCGTCTGTGAGTGCTGTCAAGGCCGTCAGATTTGATACCAGCCAAGAGGATGTATCTTGTGTTGTCGATCTCGAAGATTTACTCTCCCCGCGACCGCAAGAATCAACATCGATAAATGTGCAGGAAGAAAAGTCGGACCCAGTCGACTATGGCCGACTGGCGCAAATGCCGCAGTCGCAGCCACTGCAGGTAACCTCGAGAGATCAAGGACTATCAGCAGCACCGATGGACAGCAAGCGCTTGTGGCTCTTCAGTCCCGAGCCTCCTTCCTTCTCACAGATTCTGTCGTCTTCACACGACCTTGGAGTGGATCTAGTACAGGTTCGAAAAATATACATTTGCCTTGCCAATCACCTGACTCGCTAACATGAGGACTGACTGTGTTGTAGTACCAACCCGCGTTTTACAGTAATGCTGCAGATATCCCAAAGAAAGCCATGATCTTCGGTGGGAAGAAATTTGATTTTATACCGCACAATACGAGCAATCTGTCGGAATTTGATACCAGCGCGACACGTCAGATGCTGCATCCACTTTGCAGCAGCGACAGCAGCGAGAGTGGACGAAACTTGACTTGGCGTAAACTTTCTCATCTGAAGACCCCCAATGACATTCCTGAAAGAGGTGGAAAGGTGTGACATGTTCGAAGATGCCTTCTTGGGAAATTGGCAATCTGGCTGATACCGTTGCTTGTCAGGTGCGTCGTTTGCGGATGGCAGCATCGTTGCCACCAGACGCTACTGCTATCAAGGAATGGGTTTCGAATCATGCTAAAAGCCGCAGCATCCTTGCAAAGGTGGTGGATTAAACGTTTTTGATGTCATTCTATGCTGACACCTTACTGCATTTGGCTAGACACGAGAAAAACGTGCTCACCCTGCCGTGGTGTGTTCGGTATCGCCGTCGGGTAGACTGAGCACACCAGCGGTTCCGTCAAATATTACGATACTATCCATCGAAGTGTTCGCAGCATCGCGTGGCAACATGCTGCCAAATCCTCTCCACGACCCGGTCAATGCAATCTGTTATGCAGTGGAAGCCCAAGAAGGGCCAACGGATTGTACGACAAACGAGCGCGGATTCCTTATGATAAAAATGGACGACATGGATCCATCAACACTCGAAGGCGTGGGCATGTGTGTTGACAGTGGTGGTGTGTTGGTAACATTTGCCGCAGACGAGCATGATCTTCTCCAATCACTAGAGGCGCTAATAAGACGGTGGGATCCAGACTTTTTGGTAGGATTTGAGGTGCAAAAGGCTTCGATTGGGTATCTCATCGACCGGGCTTCACAGATCGATGTGAGTTGTGCTTGATTTATCTTGCTCATAAGTGCAAGTCTCATATTCAGTACCACAGATCAATTTGATCCAGTCGATATCTCGCCTCCCGTCATCACCAGTGGATCCTCGTAACGCTGTGGCGAAGGTTCAAGACCAAGAAAAGAGCAGCCAAAACGAAGAGTCGGCTGGTACAAGTTGGGGTGTCAACAAGGCAGCTGGGCTATGGATACATGGCAGGTATATTCTGAATCTTTGGCGAATGACTCGCTCAGAGGTAGGTGATGTTGTGATCTTCCCCGGTGATAGAGTGGACGTAAACGAAGTGCCGCACATTATGCTGTGTTCGTGGTGTAGCTGAAGCTGTCGCGCTATGCTTTTGAAGATGTCGTAGAGGCCGTATTACGTCGGACTTATCCAGTATACACAGCTAAGCGATTGACGTCGTGGTTCCGTGAAGGTGATCAGATGCGGTGGAAGGTGATCAAGTATTTTCTTGATCGAGCTACGCTAAATCTCCGTATTCTTTCTAAAATGCAACTAGTCACGAGAACAGGGTACGTTCCTCTCGACATATGACGTACGGTCTCCTGCTGACCTGTTGGTTGATGATCGACTATCCCTGCAGCGAGATGGCCCGACTTTTTGGGATCGACTTTTACTCGGTTTTATCGCGAGGATCACAGTACCGAGTCGAGGCTGTCATGTTGCGCGTGACAAAGCGGAAGAATCTTCTGTTGGTGTCGCCAAGCAGAAATCAAGTGTCTGGCCAGGCCCCGATGGAGTGCATTCCACTAGTAATGGAACCGCATTCGAGCTTTTACACAGACCCCGTTGTGGTCCTTGATTTTCAGGTACGGATCTGTTTTTGGTCAGTTTAATTTTCGATACCTGTCACATCGAAGTATAACATCCCGTTTGTGTTGGCACCGTAGTCTCTCTATCCATCGCTTATCATCGGGTATAACCTGTGCTACTCAACTTTGCTAGGGCGTCTAAAGGATGGACAGCATCCCGAGTTGGAGACTTCGCTCGGGGTCGTTGATTTCACCCCAAACTCCTCCGGGCTGTTGCAATGCAAAGATGACGTCATTATTGCACCAAATGGAACGTTGTTCTGTCCCAAGAGCTATCGCCAAGGAGTCCTTCCGCTCATCTTGGACGAAATCTTGTCAACCCGGATTATGGTCAAGCAGTCAATTAAATCGGCAAAGGAAGCAAATCAGGATCGACTCGAAAAGGTGTTAAATGCTCGTCAGCTAGCACTGAAAATGATTTCGAATGTGACGTACGGCTACACGGCGGCTGGTTTCTCGGGACGTATGCCATGTGCTCAACTAGCCGATGCCATTGTTCAGGTACGTCCGAGCGTTCGTTCTTCGTTTGCAACTAACTTTGTCCAAGTTCTTAAGTGACGACCTACTGAATCCGCATTGGTTTGGTGTTTCTTTTGTGATCAGACTGGACGATGCACGCTCGAAGCTGCTGTTCGACAGATAGAAGAGCAGTCCGATTGGAATGCAAAGGTCGTGTACGGCGATACAGATAGCGTTTTCGTGCTACTTAAAGGCAGGTCAAAGGCAGATGCATTTCGGATTGGACAGGAAATCGCTGATGCGGTAACCGCATCGAATCCCAGGTATGCCAACCTTGTATTTCCATTCGCGACGTCTATCGTCCTATGACTGACCCACCTCTGTCTACGATGTCGTTTAGACCTGTGACGCTTAAGCTGGAGAAAGTGTACATGGGCAGTGTCCTCGTGTCGAAGAAGCGGTACGTTGGCAACAAGTTTGAGGCACCAACACAAGAAACGGGTGTTATTGAGTCAAAAGGGATTGAGACGGTTCGACGTGACTCTTGTGGAGTGGTTCAACACGCGATGCAAGTTTCTCTGGAGACACTTTTTGCATCGTGTGACCTGTCCAAGGTGAAGAAAACGCTGGAGAAATACTGGCAACAGATCTTGGAGCACCGCGTGCCACTCAAAGATTTCATTTTCGCGAAAGAAGTTCGCTTAGGGACGTACAGCAATGAAAGGTGAGGACCGGCATGGATGATGATGATGATGTAAGCATAACATCGGACTAATTTCTGTACAGTGCTCCCCCTGCAGCGCTTGTCAGTATGATGGCTATGGAAAAGGATCCTCGGGCAGAGCCACGGTATGCAGAACGGGTGCCCTATGTTGTAGTTAATGGGCCTCCCGGTGCACGGCTCATGGACTTGGTCGTGCCACCTGATGAGTACTTCGACAAGCGAAAACGGCACAGCATCAACTACCACTACTACATTAACAAACAGGTACGATGGTGCTCTGCTGCTGTTTTTTCAGAAACGTTGGCGTTAATACTTCCTCAATCCCGACGGCTTTTTCGTGTAGATCATTCCGAGCCTCGAGCGACTTTTTCTGCTGACTGGAGCCAACATTCGCTTGTGGTATGCAACCTTACCTCGGTCGTCTGTAAAAGCTCGCCAATTCGACAATGCCACACCAACACGCCGATCAAGTCGCGGCTGTCGGTCCATTGACTCGTTTTACAAGAGTAAACACTGTCGGCTGTGCGGGTCACTTGGCAATGACACGTTGTGTGCGGATTGCATTGCGAATCCGCAGCGAAGTCTGCTAGCAATACACACGGCGGCTACTCGACACGAGAAGGCCGTCATGACTCTCAATTTTGTATGTACAGCATGTGCAGACCGAGATGCGTTCACGAGCTGTAACAACGTCTCATGTCGCGTATGGAACCACATCAAGCTATTTGAGACAGACAAATCCACTCTATCGTATCAGGAGTGACAAACGAATGCACCCATTGCATGCCATGACCACAAAAATATACAAACTTATCTATCCTTCACAGGACGATTCGAACGAACGAGCTTCAAATGCGACCTCCTTCGCTCCTGCTCTCTAATTCTTGCGCGGTCGACCGGGCTTCTTGCCTTTGCCATCACACTTCTTGCTTTTATTGACCTTGGCCTTGGGTTCCCGTTTCTGCTTCTTCGGCAAACGCTTAGCCTCTTCTTCCTCCTCAGTATCACTTTGATCCACTTGGGTTACCTCAGCCTCGACATCTTGAGCTGCCTGTTTCCGCTCCTTCTTAGCCTTCACACGCTGCTTCTTTGTCAGGTTTGCCTCCTCGGCATCCTCCTCAAGTTCGTCGATTGTCTTCTTCGCATCTTTCTCCTCCGACGGCATCGTATTCGCATACTTTTTTAACTTGGCAACGTAGAAGCCGTCCATGTTGTGCACATGTGGGTAAAACCGGCGAGTAAGCTGCATCGACGGGTGGAAACGCTGCTGTTGGTAGCGAGTAAAGCCGGGCTTACCATGGTCGAGTCCAGTCTCCACAAGCTTTACGCAGCGCTTGCGCAAAGCGTAGTCAACAACCGACTCGTTCTCGTCAACCATAACGGAACACGTCGAGTACAAAATGTATCCGCCTGTCTTGGACTTGGCATCAACGGCATCAATAGCAGCCAGAAGCAGCTCTTTTTGCAAGTGAGCAAGACGGTGCACATCCTTCTCTCCCTTTTGCGTCTTGATAGAAGGGTCACGAGCAATGACACCCAAACCTGTACACGGGGCATCCAGCAACACGCGGTCGAAACCCTTGAAAAGCGACGGCACCTTTCGACCATCGTAGCAAGACACCGATGTGTTCTTTACACCCAACCGGTGCAGATTGGCAACCGTAGCCTTCAGACGCTGCTTCTTCAGATCGTTAGCAATAATGGTACCTGTGTTCTTCATCAATTGAGCAATGTACGTGGTCTTACCACCTGGAGCACATGCCAAATCCAGCACCCGTTCGTTCATCTGCGGAGCAAGCGCCATCACTGCACAGATGGAAGATGCCGACTGAAGCATGTAGTGGCCTGCCAAGTACTCGGGCGTGGCACCAATCGGAACAGGCGAGTCGTAGATTTTCAGACCAACCTTTGACCACTTGGCAAGCGGGTCAAGGTTCACGCCGCGCTGGATCAGTGCCTGTGCCAGGTCACGACGACGCGCTTTCAGCGTGTTGGTACGAATGACCAATGGCCGTGGCTGCTCGTTTGCTTCTACAAACTCGACACATTCTGCAGGGGAGAACATCTGAAGGAACATGTCAATCAGCTCGCGGTTGTAGCCAAAGTATCCAGCCAAGTCCTTGGCCAGCGATTCCATATAGTCCACACGCGAACGTCCCGGCTCCCGACGAGCACTAAACTGCGCCAATACTTCCACCACGTCCTTAATACGCTGGTGCACTTCTGCAGGGTCCGACATGTCATCGTTGTCCTCAGCTTCCTCTGCCAGCTCCTCCTCAGTGGGTAAATGGTACGGCTCGTTGTTGGCAATGTTCAGCCGCATATCGTCCTCAGCTTCCTGAGCCTGCAGCGCCTCTTCTTCATCCAGAAGACGAGCCTTGCGCTCGATAGCTAGCTCCTCTTCGTCGTGCTCGTCTTGGTCCTCGTCAGCATCGCTACCGACGCCGTTTTTTAACTTCAACCACTTCTTGTTGGCGTCCGAGAACCCGTCGTCAGCCTCCGGTCCTTCATCTTCATCATTACTGCTGCCGTCGTCTTCATTCTCGTCCTCGTGCTCTTCTTCTTCGTCTTCTTCTTCCGAGTCAAAAAGCTGCGCCTTGTTAATACTCTTGGCGCTGTGCGGCTCCTGCTTGGCCGCCTCCTTCGCATACTTGAAAGACTTTTTAGGGGTCTGTGCGGTCACAGACGCCGCAGCGCTCAGTTTGCGCTTGTTGGGTCTCGCCATCACTCTAGACGATGACACGAGCGATTGTCCAGCGCGACGTGCTTTGTGGCTGGAGTCACTGCTACACTATTGACTGGTGCGCAACGATCAACCTGCAAGTTAACGTGTACTACACGACAGTGTGACCACGACTTTCAAAATGAAGTGGAACACATAAAAGCAAAAGCGGACGTTGAAGTGACCATCACTCTTCGATTCCGCACCCGTAACCTGATGCCGGAGATACCATTAACTTATAGCATACTACATGCCAGCGCAAAAGAAGAAGAATCAATTTTTATGTGGTGGGTTAACTATCTTACACGCACTATAAATGCAGACAATACCATGTGTGTGAGCAGTGCCGCACATACAGACGAGACCATGGCGCGAAGTCGACACGAAGCAATACCAAGCATGAGTCCACCTCGACACAGAGGGCCTCGAGCCACAAGCTTACGTCTACATCTTGCTGGCCCCTGGCGAGTGCCAGGGCTTCTGAACGCGGCGCTGGTTCCAGTTTAGGTTGGTGATCATCGATTCGAACCAGTCCTGGTTCTCGTTGACCTGGCAAATCGAGGGCAGCGGGTATGACGACACACGGACGACGATACTGTCGCCACGCTCCATACACACGCGGTTCTTGCCGTCAAAAGACACATAACATGCCGATGCTCGGCTGCTGGAAGGAAACTCGATCTTGAGCGTGGCGCTATCATGGAATATTAGAGGCCGGAAGCTCAGTGTATGCGGACAGATGGGAGTGAACAACATTGAAGGCACCGAGGGGTGAGCCATGGATCCACCCGCTGAAAGCGAGTAAGCTGTCGAGCCTGTCGGCGTGGCAATGATGATGCCGTCCGCTGCAATCTTGGTGATCGCCAGGCCATCACAGTAGCAGTCCAGTTCAACAAGCGCGCCTGATGGGCCGCGGTCAATCACAACTTCATTGAGCGCATGCAGGTTCCCGTCAATGTTGCGCTCCTTGCCACCACGTAGAATTGTGCATACAAGACGCGAGCGCAGCGACATGTAGAATCCTCCATTGATCACAGCGTCCAGCTGTTTCACGGCATCTTTGGAATCAAATGGAGTCAGAAACCCAAGCGACCCCATCGCCAATGAGAAGACAGGTGGGACACTCTTGTTGAAGAGCGAGGAGACCCACAAAACGGTGCCATCACCTCCCAGTGAGACCACAAAGTCGATCTTGCCTTGGCAATGGTTCCAGTCTTCTGACTTGCCCCACGTCTTGGCGTTCGGCAACTTGACTTCATCATACACAGTAGGCTCAAGGAAAATATCGATACTTTTCTCCTTCTGCAGCCACGAAGCCAATCGCACCAGCATGTCTGCGATTTCCGGCTCGTTGGGCTTCTTTACAATAAGCACCGTCTTCGGTGACTCATCCCACATGAGCTGGACGTTGTTGCGCGAGCGATGCTGCGTGCAAATGCTGCGATTCTTGGGCGTAAACACTTCGCACTGCTCGTCGGAGCACTGCAGCAGTCGAAAGCACGAACGCGGGGCGGCTCTGCCGTCCATGAGCTTATCATCACAACATGGTGAGGACGTGTCACTCGTCGTAACGCTGGAGGCGTCTTCGTTGCGGAAGCTGTCGCAGCGAGGCTGCGTGCCAGCGTTGGCGCCCACATTGGGCTTCGAGTTACTGCGCTTGTGCGACTTTTTTTTACTGTTCTGCGGGCTTACATTGGCGGACTCGGCAGCAGATGGCTGGTGATCCGTGAGATCTTTACAGCGCTTCATCCAGTAGTTCTTCTCGGCAGTAGCTTGGCGCAGCTTCTCCTCGAGGTCAGTGATCTTGGTTTGGAGTCGTAGCGGGTTTTCACAGTGCTGCGACTCACAAAAATCCAGCAAACGCTTCATTTTATCGTTCATCACGCGCAGGTCGTCCTCCAGCGCATACCCATCGTCTGTGGACGAGCAGTCGGTCGCCATTAGCTGCTGATGCTGCTTAAATGTCATGTTACGCGTGCAACACATTTACGAGGCAGCGAAAGTAGCATATTTACTGTTAGTCGAGTCCAATCAACTTGAAAGGTACCGTACGCAGGGGTCCCCTACCACTTCCGACCTCGGACGCGTGAGCTTCTTGGCTTTAAGATTGCAAGGCGAACACTCTGAGTCAGCGTCCGCGTCTGCTTCAGCTGAAGATGAGCGGATGCTTTTTGAATCGCTCGTGCAACGTCAATGTGACGACGAGCAACCGATAAAGGGCGTGACGTCCAGCTGCGGTGAGAAGTTACAAGATGATGTCTGCACTTGTGCTTGTCAGCCATGGTTTCTGACTCAAGATCGGGTACAGTGTACCCATAAGTTTCCAGGTAAAGATCGAGCTTTTCAGTCCAGGTATAAAGTAGTAATTTGGGCTGTCAAGTTTACGTCAAGTATATGGTAGTATCACCACGAGTCTTTGGATTCTGCTGGAAGTATAAGTAGTAGTACAGTAAACAGTCCGACGATGAACGCTTCGATACTGTTGCAACGACAAAATCAACGCTAGACGACGCTGTTGGAACACTGGACGAAACTTGCTGGAACGATGATGCACTGTAACGTAGCGTCTCTGCAGTTGGACAAGTCGCAGCGTGATGACCTGCATGATAAAAAGGTGCACCGAATTGCGACCACTAGGACCAAAAGTCGCGATCTTTGCGCTTCACTAGATCCAGACGCCCGATGGCATCACTACAATGATCGTGTATAACGTGTGATTGATGGACTGCCGCAGTTTCGATGGAAGATCTGAAGTATTGTCATCCAAATGACTCAGTCTGCCAAACATCTTTCTTTCGACTACCATTGATCTATTTACGTGCTAAGCAACTCGTGGTTCACCAACATACAGTATCGTTTGATGGTTGCTGATACCAGCACGATAAGTGTGGGGCACACGACCGGCAAGCTCAGGTACGAGGTCGTGGAAGGCCGCACTGCCGCCACGTACGTGTACGCAACGTACCCACTCAAGTTCTTGCACCCTCGACACACGATCCACCAGGACTTCGACACGTACATAACTGTGCGTAAACTTTGTTGTGATTGTGTGTGTGTGTGTGGCTGTCCTTAACAATGAGGTTGGCGGTGCTTTACTCAGTACATTTTGGGATACGGTGGGGGCTTGGTGGGTGGAGATTCCATTGCTGTGCAATGTGAAGTGGGCCCTGGCACAGCAGGTAAGATCGGAAGGCGATTCTATGAACTGTTTAGTGAAGACAAATGAACACACATATCACTGTCTCGTCTTGGTGTGATTGATATAGTCGTGCTAGGTACGCAAGCAACTACCAAGGTGTTTAAGGCAGTGGAAAAGAGTCAATTTGTATCGCAGACCTTCTCGTTCTCGTTGGCAAGCAAAGCTACCCTGGCGTTTCTCCCTGACCCTGTGACCTGTTTCGAGGACGCTAAATATCGACAGACGCAAGTGTTTCATCTCGAAATGGATGCAAATCTGGTATTCGTCGACTGGCTGACGAGTGGTCGAAAGCGGAACTACTTGGCCACAGGCTCAACTTGTGATAATCGCAAGGAGACGCTTGAACACTGGAAATTTGACAAATATGATACAATGTCGGAGATTTTTATTGGCGGCGAGCGGCTCGTGACGGACCATGTTTGTCTGGCAGGTACAAAGTGGATGCTGAATGCTGTATGAGACTTACTGATAATTGCTCATGCCTGTTTGTGTATGTTTTTACTCACCGTACTACGTAGACGACGAAAATGTGAGTCTTCCTCAGCGCATGTACGGCATGCACGTACTAGGCTTAATGGTGGTTGCTGGATCTAAGGTGAAGAACATTATGGAAAATTTGCTGGGGCTGAGCGTCCGCAAGAAACTCCACAATGCACGGGAGATCACGCCTCACGGTCGTCTCGCGACAGCCAATATGTTTCCAAATGTGATTGCATCGACAAGCGCGCTGGGGCCAAATGCTGTGATTGTGCGGTTCTGTAGTACAGACTTAGAATCGGCGATGACTTATGTGAAGGCTATGCTGACGCCGCTGAAGGAATCAATCGGTTTTGCTCCCTATCAAGAGAATCGCTGATTCCAATACGTGGAAACAACGAATTGGCCGCTA
>JH598462.1:52371-78891 GCA_000173235.2 Hyaloperonospora arabidopsidis Emoy2 | reverse complement strand
TGTAACGGGGTGAGTCCTTTACATGTAATTAACCCTTGATACTTGTTGATTAGAATATTATCATAAAGGTTGATATTGTTCGTGAATATTACCATAAAGGGTAATATTCAGAAACACTCACCGATTGGCTGATATGGGTCATCATATCAGCCAGCTCTACGATTCAATCAACGATGGACCTGCGCAATGAGCAAGACTTTAGCATAGATTTTTGTAGATAAATATAATTAAGTTAGGACTAAAACATAGGTTAATGATGAGGACTTAATTATATTTAGTACAGTTTTACTTATACCAGCAACTAGTCAGTTCCTAGTTGCTTTCCCGTCCTCTGCCGAGTTAACAGAGGTAGCGAGGCACCGCTCACGCTGCTGTCGGTGATAGTAGCTCCACACTGGTTGTCCAGTGTGTTGCTCTGGTGCCCCGTTATAATTCAAGTGGATAGCGCGGCGTAGTATAAGCCGAACACTACTGGAACGGGGAGCCTCCGTTACATGATAATTTACATAAGGTAATTATCAAGTATGAATATTATGTTAGGACAAACACAATATTCTCACAATATTATCCTAATAGATAATATTGACTTGCAGATGTAGCACACTGCTCATTGGTTGATATAGGATCGAGATATCAACCAATAAAGTCTAGCCACGACAGAAGCACGCAATGAGTGGTGCGCAGATAGTTACAATACATGTTTGTATTTAGACATAGCTAAATGAAGTCAAATAGGGATTTATTACAAGGATTAACTATACTAAATACAGCTCTACTTTTTACCTTTACTGAGTACTCATACTCCGTATAGCAATCTTCCTCTGCAAGTACGTGTACGTGAGGTAGTCGGACGCACACACCCTTGCACTGTCAGCAGTGCAAGGTTTATTCAGTTAGCTGAATAAGGTGTGCCCCGTTACACCTGGTAGCAGTTGTAGTCCGTTCAACGACCATGAACATGTTGGACGATAAGGGGGGTGATTTTCATCCGACGCATGAAAGCTACTCCCATTTGAGTAAAATCGAATGGGATGCTGTCGAACGCTTGAGTTCGACGATAGGGCAAGAAGCCGTTGGAGCACTGCTGTCCGCCCTGGGGCCAGACGGACAGCAGGCCACCATCGCCTAGTTCATTCAGAATGAACTTGACGTCTAGCGGGAAAAGGTAATCTTGCTTCACTAACAAGGTTCCCAGCAGACAGAGCTGTTGAGAGAACATAGTGCTCTACAGTTTGAACTGTTGAGACAGCAGTAGGCCACTGCTACCGGGTCGACGTGTATACGTCGACCCGAGACTCTAAAGATTGACATATCAAAGTACAAGGAAGCCGATGAAGACTCTCTGTTGAGATGGTTCGTGGAACTAGACGATGCCATAAGGGCTCGTCATATCGTCGATGAGGAAATGCAGATCGCATTTGCTCAATTGAACTTGGCAGGGCGTGCAAAGACGTGGGATTTGGGCCTTAAGTTACATGACCCATATGTGTTTAAGTCGTTGGAAGTCTTCAAGTCCCTGCTAAGGCAAACTTTTGAGCCTCCGCGAGCGGAGTTCAGGGCTCGCCCTGAACTCCTGAGAATCAAACAAGGTTAGCATGACGTACACTCGTACATTCAGTACATACGTCACCTTACCAGTTGTATAACAGTCGACCCACTTACCAACAAACGTTGATTACGTTGTTCATGCAGGGTCTGACTGATGGTCCTGTTAAAACCTACCTGTTCCGATTGGAGTTTAACACCCTAAAAGATGCAATAAGGGTTGCGGAACAGGAGGAATTCAGCGGGAATCAGGCTTACGCGAATTCGAATTCCTATCGTCCGTCGAGACGACAGGAAAATGGAGGCCCAGAACCAATGGACCTCTGTAACACGAGGAGCGTTAGCTCTCGTGTTAACAACTATAAGAAATTGCAAAAATGCAATATATGGCAGAAGACAGGGCATTATGAATACGAATGCAGTGCCCCGAGCGCGGTACCACGTACCGCAGAAAACAATAACCGCCAAGCGGCCAAGAGAGGGTCAAGGCGTGGGTCCGACGTTGTTGTGTTTTCACAACAACGTAACGGACAGCCAAAAAATGGTCAGGGTCAGTAGGTGCGGAGCACCCTACTGATCCAGCAACGTCAAGTGAGTTTGCAAGCCTCTTGACGAAAGTTGCTCCCAACACTCAGTCATTGTGTGTTGCTGCTTCTGGTAATGAAGTTTCCCTCATTACCTTGAAACTTTAAGTGACACAAGGTATGTCGCTTCGAGCTCTAGTCGATTTTGGGGCGTCGAACAACTTTGTACGACGCCAATCGCTTTAGACAAAAGAGAGCTCTAATTTGTTGAGCGAGAGATCCCTCCAATGAGGATGACGGTGCGCCTCGCAACAGGCGCATCCGTGACAGTGATGAAACGTGTAGTGGGTATTACCTATACACTAAAGGGAGTCCAATATAATGCTGACTTCATCAAATTGGACTTGGATGACAAGTTTTATGTTATCCTTGGACTGCCGTGGCTCAGAAGGTACGAGCCACAAGTCAGCTGGCATCGACGAACAGTCGATATGACTGTCACTTGTTCACCAGATGACCATCTGATGAGCGCCATGGAGAGCCCACTAACATGTGGTTGTACTACGAGCGAGTGCGATGGCCTCGCGTGTGGTTTGGTCGTTAGTACGACTGCACATGGCCATGGAGTGGATGATCGCCACACCATGAAGCCAGATTCCTGCGACTGCATTGAGATGCAGGTCTCGCCGAAGGCCCACTACCCGAATAAGTCGAGTGGACTGGGGCATGGGCGTCGTCCAAACGGACAACACCCAAGCGACAACGAACCGATTGCCAATGATTGGCAATACGATAATCTTAGTGCGATTGGAGAATCGCACGTAGAAGGCCTGGCCGCGGTAGCGCAACCACCGCCAGAAGATAGTGAGGGGACAATTCCACTCGTGTCATGTGATTAATTAGCCCAAGAGGCTAGTGAGGGAATAAGTCCCCACCCAACTGTGGCAATAAGTTCCCAGGAGATCACAAAGACATCAAATGTTGTGGTCAATGACGGATCAAGAATAGGCACTTACAAACTTGATCTGATCGCGCCTCACAAGACAACTTCGGAGAACACTCAATTGCCCACGCTCAAACAGAAGAGGTTCTTGAGTGATCTGCGTGGTGGCAAATTCAAGCAGATTTGCGCACTCGTCGTGGAAGAAGAGTACGTAATCGATATTCGGTCGGCAGTAATATTTGCCAAGAATGAACGGGTTCTCAGCAGCTCATCGATGGACGAAAGTGTCCTTGATGAGAAGACTCGGATTGAGCGATATACATCCCAATCGTGGGAATCACTCAGAACAAATCTTCTCTACGATGATTTGACGGAATTCAGAGATTTGTTCCCAGAAGCAGTGCCGTGCGAGCTACCCAAAGATAAGAGTACTCGTCATGAGATCGACCTGAAACCAGGTTTAAAGGATTGTGTCATGAAGCAATGGACACACCTCGTGAACAAGTACTAGCGATTGACAAATTCTTTGCCAATCGCTTGGCAGCGGGCCATGCGAGGGAATCTACTTCCCCACATATCTCCCGACCTTCTGTGTCCGAAAAGCCACAGGAGGGTGGCGGATAGTACATGCATCCAACAAGTTGAATGCTGCAACTGTACCGGCTCAAACGCCGATACCAAGGAAGGATTTTATTATAGATGGTATGGCAAAGAGTACCATCTTTTTGTCCATGGATCTGATGGACGGGTTCTATCAGATCCTTATGCGTGAAAGGGACATTCCGTACACTGCGGTGAGCACCCCAAGCGGTATGCTTTGGGAGTGGTTAGTAATGCCTGCAAGGGCTGAGTAATGCCTCTGATACGTTCAACAGATGTGTTACGGATCTGTTGATATCTGTGCGAGAATTCGCACCTAGCTATTTCGATGACGTGTTCGTCCATAGACGGGCTATGGATGGACAGACGGATGTGGAAGTCCACCGACTCCACGTCTGAAAGGTTCTTACACTGATGCGTGAGCATAAGTTGTATGCCAGCCTTAAGAAGTGCATATTTGCTGCTAGCAAAATACCCCTTCTTGGATGCATCGTGGGTAAGCACGGCGTCCGGCAATCCGGAAAAGATGAAGGCGATCACTGACTGGCCGGTGCCTAACGACATGAAAGGACTTCCAAAGCTCCTTGGTCTAGCGGCGTATTTGCACAAATGCTCGCACAATTACGCCTAGATGACTGTTCATCTCTCTCGTTTATTGAAAGAACGAGAAGTGAGCATGGAGTGCTGATTGCCAGCGCTCCTTCGAAGTTATCAAGTAAAGCTTGATACGCTCGCCAGTTTTGGCAATTGCATACCAAGACAGACCATTTTATGTGGTCTGCGATGCAAGTGAGATTGACATCGGATGTGTACTGATACAGTGTGACGCAGACGGTGCTGAGCGTGTCGTCTGCTATCAGTCACGTCAGCTGCAACCGGCTGAACGTAACTACCCAGTTCATGACAAGGAAATCCTTGCCATGAAGTATGCTTTGGCGAAATTCAGGGTCTACCTTCCGGGTGATAGACCCTTCATCTTATACACGGACCATGCGTCCTTATGCACGGCCGTTAACAGTCCACACCTCTCGCAACGAATGGCGAGGTGGCTGTCTTTCTTTGCGGAGTATAACTTCTCCGTGGAACATAAGCCAGGACGACTGAATGTCGTCGCTGATGCTCTGTCGCGCCGGCCCGATTTCAAACCGGCTGCGCAACCCGACACTGGTCCGACCACTGTCGTGGTGTTGACGTCGAGTGTCCCGTCGTCAACCTTATTCGAAGACATACGCAAGGCGTACGATCCGGCGATGGTGCGCTTGATGGATCATCTCTCACAACCATCCTGTCAATCCCTTAAAGGGTTACCCCAAGTATATCGATCCTCCACTATACAGTCTACAATGGCTTACTGAAATATTCAGCCGTTGCCGGTGACACGCCTCGTGTCGTCGTGCCGGACCATGGTGACCTGCGACTGCACATCATGTACGAATATCACGATGCACCTACTGGTGGACATCGGGGTAGAGAGAAGACATATCTCACAGTTAGTCTCGACTTTTACTGGCCTCGCCAGTATCAGTTCGTGCGCAAGTACGTCCACGCATGTGAAGTATGTCAACGAGTGAAGTCTGGTCCTTCACTTCGTGCGCCGTTGCAACCCTTGCCCATTCCGGCGTAATGCTGGAAATCTGTCTCAATGGAATTTGTCTTTGGATTCCCTGCAGACCCACACAAGAATACCAGTATTCTTGTGTTCGTTGATGGATTCAGTAAAACGGTACACCTGGTCGCTGTACCTGAATCTATCAATACATCGGAATGTGCTCATGTCTTTATTGACACGATCTTTCGTCTTCATGGGTTGCCTCGTGACATCGTCTCCGACCGATACCCACGGTTCACTGCTGAATTCTGGCGATCCGTGTTCAAAACACTCGGAACTCGCCTTCAGATGTCGACCTCTGACCACCCTGAAACAGATGGTCAGACAGAACGTGCAAACCGCGTTCTTTGAGGAAATCCTTCGGGGTTATGTTCATTCGTTAACGAATTGGAGCGAATTCTTGCCAATGGTGGAATTTGCCATCAACAACTCGGTGCATGCATCGACGACGCATACACCGTTCTTCGTGAATGGCTTGCGCCACCCACGCCTACTCACCTTTTTAGAGTGTAACTCTAGTTTGAGGGGGGGGAGGAATCATTCGAGCAAACGCCAACTCGGGTCTCACTCATCACGTACTGACCACGAGGTCACTACGTATGAAGCCGATGTCGATCACATCGACTTCGGTGAAGAAGAGGAAAGTAAGAGCGAGGGTGCTCTTACTACCCAGGTTACTGATCTTGCCGCAGTGCGCTCCAAGCGCACTATAGCCAAAGACAGCGAGTCAGCAGATGAATTCATACTGGCTCGCGAAACGGTTGTCCGTTTCGTGCAAGATTCCATTGCAGAAGCGGTGGACCGACAAAAGAAAAACGCTGACAAGAATGGAAGAGCAAACGTTCTTTCATTCAATGAAGGTGACCTAGTCCTACTATCTACGATAAACCTACCTCGACACATAGTGACTAACGTGGGTAGTAACAAGTTACTACTAAGTTCATCGGTTCATTTCGTGTTCTGCACCGCTTAGGCAACGCATACACGATTGAACTGCCACTTAAGACGCGCACGCATCCTAAGTTCTACATCGGTCGCCTTAGGCCTTATCACCAGTACGGGAGTTCTTCCAGTTAAGAAATCCTTTGCGCTCAAGCATCTCCAAGAGAGACTTGTGCTCGCGGTGCTGACTATCAGCCCGAGTCTGAAGTTCGGATATCTCCCCGCGAAGCCGAGAGATATCCTGACGAGCTTCCACTAGCTTGTCGCGAAGAGAACGCTGAGTCCGCTCGTTTTCAAGCTGAGCAAACGCAAAATCTGATCGATCTCTCTTCCGTTCCGAGGAGAGACGTGTCACATTGTCGACCAGACCCAAACGTCTGCTCCTCTCGTGCTCGAGATCCTCGCGCAACTCACAAGTTACGCGCTCGAGCTGGCTCACAGTATCAAACTGAACCTGCAAACCCGTCTGAGAACAAGTTTCCTCCTCCGCCTCATCCATTGATTGATGCGCGCGGTGGCCAACGCTTCCTCGTGGAACGCTTGTTGAACCACCGCGATGTGAAGGGACGTCGGGCGAGTTACCTCGTCCGGTGGCGCGGGTATCCACCCTCGGCAGATAGTTAGGAGCCTCGCTCTCAACTGCTCGTTGATGCTTTGGGCCTTGTCGAGCAGTATGACAAGGCGCATCCGATGCCAAAGAAGGCCTATCGGGGAACGAACGCCCAGCGCGCTTGTAGAGGGATTGAAAATTAGCTATTCCCTCGTACATCTCCGACGAGAAACTAGGCCTTCACCAGGGGTCAGTCATCGAGTAGGCTTCCTTTGGAGCTCGTGCCAAGTTATTCACACAACTTTGGCACGTATCACCCCAAGAGAGGCATGGTAGCCCGGCCTCTCTTGACAACCGATGCAGTTTGAAACGTGCACCGGTAGAGGTCCGTTCCTCAAATCGTTTTCGAGCTAGCAATAACTTGTCTAGTCAGGCATCACGCCCAATTTCACTAACGTTGTGGATAAAGTCGTTCCATGCCTGAATCAATGAGGGGCCATCACGCTTGTGATTACCACTGTACCATCGATGCTTGAAGAACGCATCGATGAAGAAATCATGTTCAGTGCGAAAGTTACTCGCACTAGGATCAAGCTTATGAAGCTTTGATGAATCGAACAATCTTATTCGATAACGATCACTCGTCGTATCAGACAGACGAGCCAACACTCTCTGAGGAGGTAGCCACAGATTCTTCTCAGGAGCAACGCGCAAGGTATTGCGATCCACAGTCTCTTGTCTGGTGTCAATAGGAGTACCGACAACCATGATCATCCCGATCACCCGGACTCTGATGCGTGATTGCATCACCGTCAAGATCGTTCCGTTGGCCAAAGCCATGGCCTTACTCTCTCTCAGCCAAACGACTCCGTCCCTGGGACGGAGGGTCTGACTCGTCGGACGATACGAAGATGTCACGACGATCTGTGAGGCTTAAAGCGCTTCGGGAAGCCGACTCAGTCGGCCCCGGTTTAGCCAACTCTGACTCATCCTTAGCTTTCGCCTCCTTCGAGTCGGTCTCACCGTCAGAATCGCCAGAGTATATGAGCTCGAGTTCATAATCTCCGATGTCACGCGGTGCATCACCGTGTGCGCCTGCAGCAGCGACTGCTGCAGGTTGAGTCGTGGTAGCAGCAGGCGAACTTACGTCAGCTGCTTCGGGTGATCCTGTCTCCCCTTCGGCAGCGGAGCGGAGTCTCATGGCTGCGTTTTCGGCAGCTTTGGCTGCACACCGCATGGACTTGTTAACCATGCGATGAGAATGAAGAATGGATGGATTGGCCAACAAGTGCTTTCCTGTCCCAGAGCCACTCAAAAGAGTCATTCAATCATCAATCAGTCACTAATGTGACTGATGCTTAGGGGGGGGGTGATGTAACGGGGTGCCTCCGTTACATGATAATTTACATAAGGTAATTATCAAGTATGAATATTATGTTAGGACAAACACAATATTCTCACAATATTATCCTAATAGATAATATTGCCTCGCAGATGTAGCACATTGCTCATTGGTTGATATAGGATCGAGATATCAACCAATAAAGTCTAGCCACGACAGAAGCACGCAATGAGTGGTGCGCAGATAGTTACAATACATGTTTGTATTTAGACATAGTTAAATGAAGTCAAATAGGGATTTATTACAAGGATTAACTATACTAAATACAGCTCTACTTTTTACCTTTACTGAGTACTCATACTCCGTATAGCAATCTTCCTCTGCAAGTACGTGTACTTGAGGTAGTCGGACGCACACACCCTTGCACTGTTAGCAGTGCAAGGTTTATTCAGTTAGTTGAATAAGGTGTGCCCCGTTACAGCTACACACCGGAGAACAGTCGATCCATTTCCCTGTCAGGGCACACCACACGCTTATAAAAAACACATATTGTGGTTGCGCTCACACTCTTTCATAATACAATGGAATAGGTATGAGCATACCGATGCCCCAAATGCGGTAAGAATGGTACCAAGTGCTGTACTGTCCGGTGTCTTGGCGCCGCTTTCAATAAGATTCCGCGAGCATGTGCACGCGACGATACTAGTCGCACGTGCCTTTTTAGCAAAAAGCATGACGTCTGATCCTACTATGATCCAGCGTCCATTTACACCGGAAAAAGACCGTTTCTTTACAAAAGCGACAATACATCACGAGTTGTCCTCCTCACCAAAGAAGAGCACGATTCTTTTGCTGACATACGAGCCTCGTGATGTAAAGATTAGCCATCGCCATAAACGCAATGATATACAAGCCTCGATGTATCAATAGCATTCAATAAACCTGTATTTCCATTCGCTTTTGTACGAATTTCACGCCACACCTGTACAGACTGACGCGTGAATTGACTCGTCTAGTGAGTCGTATAGGATTATTACCGTCTAGTGAGTCGTATAGGATTATCACCGTCCGTTCAAATGACATGATCATCTTCGAATAATCGCTAATAGCATCTTAGTAGGTGAGGTTGCCGAAGAATGATCTCACATTGGTTTCGACGTCACCGAGCTTTCCAGTGGACTGCAGTAAACAAAATAAGGCGCCATCAAATGGGCAGACACTGAAAAGTGTCAACTGGTTATAAGCTTCCGTGCTTCGTACGATTTGTTCCCTAAATCATTTTGTCATCCATTAGCTGTGCTTTAGCTGGCTCTTCCCGGTTGTTCGCTACCGACCAAGAGCTCCCCCTCCGTGTATTCGTCATAAGGTCTTGCTGAGATCGAAGATAGACATGTTGCTGGAGATGTGCCTCCATCGGGCTCTGTTTTCACGTCAACCAATTCATGCACGCTCAAGATTCTTCTTCTAGTCCGAAGATCGAACAAGCAATATGTTGACTCTGAATTAAGCAGTAAAAAAACTACGTAGCGGTTTCTCATGAGGCGATAGTTATAACGTAGAACGTCGATGCGTTCCGGTAAAAACTTTGCCCCGAGGTAAAAAGTGCCCAAAAATCGACAAGTAATAAGGAACATGTTCCTTTTTTTTTTTTTTTGTTCTCGCTTTCGAGTACCGGTCCAAAATCCACTTCAAGCTCAGCCGTTTTGAGCTTAAAAAGTACGTATTCTGATGATCGTATCCTTTCTCAATATAGTATAGACTCATATTGTGCGATCATTTCAATTCACTCTGATTTAAGTGCGCTACAATCGTGTTTAAGAGGGAGCCCCCAACCAAGGAGAGAAAGCAGCTCGTGGACCGGAGCGAAGCTGGGCGTGTGCGGGAGCGTGAGTGAAAAAGCAACTATTACGAGCATGTCGGACTACGAAGAGGAAGAAGAGAAGTGGGTGCAGTGGTTCTGCAGTCTATCAGGCAACGAGTCCTTCTGCGAGGTGGCGCAGAGTTACATCGAAGACTCGTTCAACCTCTACGGTCTGCGCGCTATGGTACCCAATTACCAAGACGCACTGAACATCATTCTCGATCTCACGGGTTCGTTTTTGAGTGATAAAAATGGCCTAACCGCTTTACGATACTACCTTGATGTTTACTAAATTACGGAACGATTTGATGCTGAACATTTGACGATTGGTGGCTGTAGACATCCCATATGACGATGACGTGCCGGCGTATGCAGCAGAGCTGTACGGGCTTATCCATGCTCGATACATTATAACGGCTCATGGGTTGGATGCTATGGTAGGATTCGGTAGCAGAGATGGGTTGTAATGAGTCGCGATAACTTATTGTAGTTATAACTTGGTCGCGCGTTTTGTTGATTACCCACTGTCTCGTTGCTTCTTTTACTTTAGATGAAAAAGTACCGGGAAGGTGACTTTGGACTGTGTCCAAGGGCACTGTGTGACGGTCAGCCAGTCGTACCGGTACGTGAGTGTTAGTAAACGACTATTTTGTGGTGAACAGTGAGTTCATTGTATGGGTTGTATATGATTCAGGCGGGTCTTCATGACGAGTGGAAGAAATCAGAGGTGAAGGTGTATTGCCCCAAGTGTCAAGACGTGTACGCTCCAGCCAGTGAATACCAGACTCCAACTAGTACGTATCTTATTTTATTGAGCTCGGCTCGATGGAATGCTTCGTTGCAGGACGGCTAACACGTTGTTGGCTTGTTGCAGTTGACGGAGCGTATTTTGGTACGACGTTCCCGCACTTATTTTTTCTGACCTACAAGGAGCTGGAGCCGGCTCCGTCGACATTGTTGTATGTACCGCGTGTGTTCGGATACAAAATTCACAACAAATCCGAAAACCGCCGACGCCTCGCTATCCTCGCAAAAGAGGGCGCGGATGAAGAGAAGACCCAACAGCAGGTGAGACACGACTGCCAGATGAAACTGCACTCTTTGTATTTTTGTATATACATATGCATGTGAGGGAAAGGGAGAAAATGTGCTTCGAATCGAAGGACATCTTTACTGCCTGTTACTTCCGGTAGTGATACAGCCGGTCTCTTGCATCTTCCTCGCTTCAGCTGTACAGTGCTGGTAGCGTGTAAAAATGTTCAGAGTGCCTGGTCTAAGAGATGGGTGGTTGTGTGTCTGTGTGTTTATTGCGTGTTGTTTCTTAGGGCATGTCGTTCAATGAGGTGGTTCGACTTATGTGTCTATCTATCTCTGTTCTGTTTTAACAGAAGCTGTAATTATGTGTGTTGCCTTCGGTAGCGACGGACTCTTACAGGAGCTAGACGGAAGGGTGAAGCCAGTTCGACAGTGGATGCGTCATCATCGCGAGTGAAGAAGCGAACAAAGCAGGAAGCTTGAAGCTCCACTTCCCCACACGGGTTGTGTTGGCTGCGTGCGTCGACGTGTCATGAGACGAGATAGATGCTGGTGCAACGACGAAAGTGAAGTGGTGGAGGTCACCTGGCCGCTGAGAGATGTGTGGTGGAAGCGGCAATCCGAAAGGAACAAGTGAGGGTTAATGAGTGATGATGGTGAAACGGTGAAGGTGGAGGAGGCGAGAAAAGGGGAGCACGCCGGGAAGACAGAGTGCAAGGAAGCCAGCCGGCTGGGCAGATGAAGCGAAGGCAAAGGTGTTCGACACTAGCAAAAATTAGTCACGTGGTCGTCTAGCTTGCGCTTATTGATTGAATTTTGCGTTTGTGGTATGTAGGTTGCTGAGTATCTGTTTGTCCAGTCCGCCTGCAGCTGTGTGTGCTTTGGGTTGTTTATGGAGCGTATAGTTGTATACTAACCAATAAAGCGAGCGCTCTCTCATTGGTGGTAGTGATCCCTCCTGTACTAAACTAGGATATTCGTGGCGCGAGAAAAACCTCGACTATACAGCTCTCTTATTCTAGGATAGCCTTACTCCACCTTCCTCATCATTTCCTACCACACCTCTCCTTTATAACCGAAACGCTCGGCAGCTCTAGCGATCGCTCTCGCCCTGCATCTGCTGCGAGCACCTAAGCGGGTACGATGAGGTAAGATAGCATGGCGATGAGTGATAAGACGCCTATCGTTCTGGAGCTTATAACACAGCAGAGATCTAACTACGTTGCTCCTGTCTTCTTTGATGTTCTTCTACGACCTCCAACAGCAGTGACGAGGGGGAGATCCGTGCAGAGATGGAGGAAAAGCTGAAGCTGCAGTACTCGCCGTTTGATACTGACTGGTTGGATGTAACGAAGGTATAAGTGCTCAATTGATGGGGAGGCGATGACGTGGAAATGCCTAATGTTGAATCGAGCTATTTGACAGTTGATGAGTGCAGCAGCGAAGGAGCTGAAGGTTGGACAGCTGATACATGAAGACGACTTCAAGCTCTTTGACTGCATGTCGGCAATGGAGCTTATGGACCCAATGATGGACTCGGGGATGCTGGTGGATGGAGTACCGATACAGTCGATTTCTGCTCGACTAGAAAACCGATCTGTGTTATTGGAATTTTCGTCTGCTCGTGATGTGCTGGCCACATTGGACGAGTTGTTTTGCTGCGAGACAGGGTGGCTACATGGGTTGCCATTGGCACAGTCGCTACTGACGAATGTGTACTTGCACCGGGATCCTTTGAATACTCTTTGGTCGCAGCTAGTCACGCCATTGGAGAGTTTAGTGGCAGGTGACGCAGACGTGCGAGACATTCTAAAGAAAAACGTAGGTAACTCGGCAAAAGACACATTTCTGCTCGTCATGTGTACGGTGATCCTAGCTACGTTGAAGACTGCGGACCTTATCCGTAACGTCGCTCTGCGCGCCGATATATATGAAGAGGAAGATTTTTCGCCTGGAAGTGGTTTCAATGCTGGAGTTTTGACGCGGATATCTGTTGAAACGCTGGATACGATGCTGCAAATAACACAAGAACGGCTGGAGACACTCGTTGAGCAGCATAAAGCTGCTTCGTCACAGAAATCATCAAAGAAGAGGTACAACAAAAGGACAAGTGGCGTATCTTCGAACAGTAACAAACGACCTAGTCCGTCTGGGTATGAATTGCTGTGCCCCAATCCCCGAGTTGGCGCCTTGACGTGCGAAGCTTTTATTCGACGTGTCCGATTGCGAAGGGGGCTACTTGCTACTTATGTGGGTATAGGCGTAGCCGAGGGAGGTCTGGATTTGCAGCATGCCAGAGATGGTTTTCATCGCGCCTTCGAGTTGGTCGAGGAATTGTCTACCGAGAGACTCGAGCTCGATGTGGAGTGCTTTAGTGGAAAGCCGATTGGCTTTGATTCGAGTATCAGCCGCTTTCTTCTCTTCGGTACACCACTGCGCGATATCAAGGTGCCTTCGATCGACGAGGCCTTGAGTCAGATGAAAGAAGTGCTGGGTGAATTGGTAGTTAGCTGCTCTCCTACTGGATGGAAGTGCATGGAAGACCTACGCATTTTTTTGATCGAGTTTTCCCGGCAGCAACCGTCAGTCATTGCCCGTTCTTATGTATTGGTAAGTGCTTTCGAATGACGTCTTTGTACTGCCAATTGTCTTACATTTGACTTGTTTTAATTCTAATCTAGCTCTTCCTGTACGCTGACAGCAAAATTTATGGCGAATACAACTTCATGGATTGGCTGTCGGCAGCGATGGTGATGAATGGAGTTCCATCCGTATTGCTCTCGACGCAAGAGGGCGTGCTGTATTCGTCGCGGTGCATTGAAGCTGTGTACGAGTCGCTCAAAGTCTTTTTGCACAACCGATCGCGACAGCGTGCGCGAATCGAATATTTATTGGGCGAGTGGAGCATACTTCAGGCCGACGCTGCTGCCGTAGACGAAAGATTTACGACCGAGATGAACATACCGGTACGCTTGTGTTCTGATTGACTCGTGTGTATTCAATGAACGTACTTTCGCTGAATGTTGCGCAGAAAGCTGCAAATCCGCGATACTTTACAGCTTGGACTCTTGAAGAATCAGTGCATTTGATGAACCAATACGTGGTGTTGGGGCTAGAGCTGGGATTATATGCGCCTTCAGAGTTCGGAACAGCATACTGGTACGTGGTTGCACTGCATTGTTCGCGGCGGATGTTCGTTTTCACTGATCTATGATTCCGTCGGGAACAGGTATCTGGATTACTTGGAAGGTTCACGTCTCCAAAATCTGAATGTTACATGGACCTTTGTGGAGAAGATGGGGCAACGCCCAGCAACCGAGCAGTGTAGACAGATTGTCGCACCTCCGACACCGCAAGCTGGCGCTGTGGCGAGCAAGTCGTCAAAGAAGTCGAAGACAAAGCACAAGAAGCACCGCAACGGCGTTGGTGCAGCAGCCATCATAGAATCCTCGGATTCTACGAGCCGATCCATTGACTACACTAGAGTTCGATTTCTCCGCGAGATCAAGTATACGGAATTGCTGCGCAGTCTGATGCGAGCCTACTTCCAGCTATTCAACGCACTCGAACGCGAAGGGCTCGTGGAGGCCAAGTCTCCCATGTACAGCACCTTTACGATTCGATTCCAGCATCGCTTTGCGCCTTTCCGGAAGCTGCATTACCCTGCTGCACTTACGTACGAGGACTTTAACGAGAACAACGACTTCTCTCTATACGAGCCGGATCTCATCTACAAGTCGGCGGAGGAATGCTTCAAGACAGCCCGAGCACATGCTGAGGAGCTGCTGAGTGATAAAGAAGAAATCAACACCATCGCCACTGCGAATGGCGAGAAACTTGTCCGCGGCTCGGAGCTTCAGGCACTGCTCAAGGTGTCCGTTTCGAACTGCGTTCGTCTTGCCCAACGCCGTCAGAATGCAAGCGGTGGCAAGTCGAAGAAGGCCTCGCAAGGTGTCACGACGCCGATAGAGTTCGACTTTTCCATTCACCCGCACTTTCCTGTGGTGGTGTTTCCTGCGTCGTAATCAGTAGGGACGCTTCAAGATGCAGACAAACAAGGGACATATCTTTTCAGTTAGGCGTGCCCGTGCAAGCTTCAGCTAGAAAGTCAAGACTGCTGGTGTTAATTGGTCTGCGAAGCTCGTAGAAGATTTAGAGTTGATGTAGTTAATGTAGTAGATGGCATCGGGCGACGACGTCGCTCATTTACTGCTCCTTCTTTTCCGTCTTGGGCTCCATCTTTTGCTCCTTTCGTGTCTCTCCAGCTCCTATGTCGTCCAGCAGCACCTTCGTAGCGAAGAGCGCCAGGACCACCAGCACGAAGAAAGCGCCGAGTCCCATCACCGTGTAGAAAACAGGGTCTTTGAGCACAGCCACGAGAACGGTTTCGACCCAGTCCTTGGGCGGCTGCGCCATTCGCGCTCGAAAGTTTGCCAGCTCGTCGTAACTCATTGTCAAAAGTATTGTTACTTATCAAAAAGTAGCGCTTGCGTCAAGCATCAGATGTGTCCGATTCCAACAATCACAAAACATAAAGCCCACCTTGTAATGACAACAGAGACAAGTCGTTTTTGCGATACCCAAGGCTCTCGAGAACCAACACCGCGAGACTACTAGGCCGTTACAAGCCTTTCTGATACCCATGGAACCCACAGTATGATAAAGTAAGCAGACACTTTTCTTCGATGACTGTAGAAGTTAATTATCGTAGGTCTCTCCTTACATAGTAAAACAACAATTGCTCCACAGGAATTGATCACCTCTTTGATTACATCTTTCACATAAAATCCTTACTTCAAGAAAACGCACCCACACGTAGAGAACCTATACTTACAATACCAAATCAAAACTAGAGTTGAGCAGTCAATGACATCTATGCGTTCTTCCCGTCTCTTGGCTATCGGTACCCGTGCGCTGCGCTTATCCCCCGCTGGCGTTCGTGCCCTTCACGTGAAAGCATCAAAAGCTTCAATTGCTGTACGTCAATACACCGTAGGGATCTCTCTTGCTCGCACCTCACGACTGCTTTGTTATCGACTGTTACAGGATGCGATTGCCCAAGAGAAGGTGCTCGTGTTCTCCAAGACCCACTGTCCATTCTGTGCTCGTGTCAAGGCGACGCTGGACGTGCTCAATACTAAGTACGAAGCAGTGGAGCTGGATACTGTAGACGACGACGGACAGATCCAGGCACTGCTGTTCGACATGACGGGCCAGCGCACGGTGCCCAATGTCTTTATCAATGGCAAGCACATTGGCGGCTGCGACGATGTCCTGGCTCTGCATACTAGAGGTGAGCTCGTGCCGAAACTGAGCGAAGAAAGTTTGTAATGGGGTAGATTTGGCTATGCAGTTGGAAAGACAACGACAAAAAGAGAAAGAGGCTTCGAGTCAGGGACTATGCAATAGGTTTGTGTATCTCGTTATCGTCTAGGGGGCTGGCTGGCTGCTCTACCGTTTTACTACAGTGTTGTTTCCACGTCAGGCACCTGCTTGATGACTTGCTGTCGCTCGCTCGAGCCGAGTTAGACCGATGTCGTGCCCGCGCAGTCGTCAAAGTCGCCAATAATCATTTCGTCCAGCGAACGACCCGCTCCAACCATGGGATAGCAGTGCTCATTCTTCTCAATCATAAACTCGCCCAAGATAGGGCCCTCGGCAGCAAGGAATCGAGCCATGTCCGCCTCTAGCGTCGCTTCCTCGGAGCAGCGGAAACCTTCACAATTCATGGCCTCTGCAAACTTGACAAAGTCCGGGTTGTTCATCTTGGTGCCGGAGTACCGCTCCTCGTAAAACAGATCCTGCCACTGCTTGACCATGCCCTGGAAGTTGTTGTTGAGCAACAGCACCTTCACACCGATGTTGAACTCGGCAGCAGTCGCCATCTCACATAGCGTCATGCAGAAACTAGCATCACCGTCAATGTCGACAACGATCGCGTCAGGTCTAGCAGCCTTGGCGCCAATCGCAGAAGGCAGACCGAAACCCATCGTACCCAGACCACCGGATGTGATCATCGTGTTTGGATGGGACCACCGATAGAACTGAGCTGCCCACATCTGGTGCTGGCCTACGCCCGTTGTGATCAGCACATCGTCACGACCCTTGGTCTGCTTGTATAGCTCCTCGATGACACGTTGAGCTTTCATCGGTGCACCCGGGGCCGATGGGCGGTAACGGAATGGATACCTTGCCTTCCATCCCTGCAATTTCTTGTGCCATTCGGTACGTGGCTTGGTCTCTACCTTAGGTAAGATCTGTTGCAAGTTGTACTTCGCATCACCAAGCACGGCCACGTCAGCAGGCACGATCTTGCCCACCTGCTTACCCGTGATCTCAAAGTGGATAATACCGCCACGACCCTCAGCAGAAGCACGCCGTGCTTCACGCGCAAAGTCAGGCACACGACCCGTCACACGGTCATCGAAACGTGCACCGAGGGTAATGATACAGTCAGCGTCTTGCATGGCTTTGTTCGCGTACACGGATCCGTGCATGCCCAGCATGTGCAGACTGAGCGGGTCACGCTCGTCAAAGCCACCCATTCCCTGCAATGACGTGGTCACAGGAATATTTGCTTGGCACGCAAGAGCGCGGAGCTCCTTACTGGCATGAAGAGCGCCAGCACCAGCGAAAATTAGAGGCTTCCTAGCGTTGTTGATCATCTTGACAGCAGCCGCCAGATTCGCTTCCTGGTTGACACGATTACCTGCAATCTTCTTCTCGCCATAATATCCCAGAAGTTGCGGCTCTGTGACAACGGGGCTTTTGCACAGTCCAGCTGTAATGTCCTTGGGTAGATCCACCAGCACAGGTCCAGGACGTCCGGTCGTTGCAATGTGAAAGGCTTCGCGAATATTGCGCGCCAAGTCACGAACGTCGCGCACCTGCACGTTCCACTTGGTGCAGGGGCGGGTAATGCCCAAAATATCAGCTTCCTGGAAAGCGTCAGTACCCAGCACTTGAGTAGCCACTTGGCCACTAAAAACCACGATGGGAGTGCCGTCCATGAGCGCGTCTTGCAAAGGAGTAACAGTATTAGTAGCACCCGGACCAGAGGTCACAAGCACCACGCCAGGCTTGCCTGTGGCGCGGGCGTAGCCTTGAGCCATATGACCGGCGCCCTGCTCGTGTCTCGTAAGAATGAATTTGAAATACTTGCTCTCGTGGATGGCGTCAAACACGGGCAAGATAGCGCCACCCGGATAGCCAAACACGCAGTCAACGTCCATCTCTGCCAGCGTTTCATGGAAAATCTCGGCCCCTGTCTTGCCCACAAACCGGTCCGTGGTCTTAGGTGGCAAGCGCTTGTGTTCGTCATGCACAGAAGACGTGGACAGCGCGCGCGCCTTGACGGTAGCAACAACGGCAGGTGTCTGCAGCCAATGGACAGTGGACGAGAGCGGCCGGTAAGCCTTTTGCTGTTTAGAGGCGGCGTGCAATGCACGGGAGAACGGGCGCGCTCTGAGCATGGGGCTTCTCTGTGCAGTCGCTTATTGCGAATCGAGGTCTGAGCTGCTGGTGCTCGTGCGTCGATTGCGTGCATAAAACAGCCACCTGACTGCGCAAACGTTGTCTTTGTCTCGTCGTGGCTGGCTGTTGTACGATTGTGATTGGAGTTGAGTGTCACTTGTGTGGCAGCAACAAACAGCTGTCGGTTGTCAACCACAAGAATATGCGCAGGTGGTACAGTAACAACCGAGTAGAATATGCAGAGGGAGAGAGAGATCTGATCTGATCTTTCAGATAATGGCTGTAAATGGAACTTGGAAACTATGAAAGATCTCTCTTGATGCACGAGTAGAATCGTCCAAGGTTATTGCAGTGCGAGTGCGCGTGCGGAAGGGTAGTAGTTGACTTGGACGTAGATGCTAGAATACATATTTGCTACTGCTGTTCCAATCCGTGCGGCTTGCTTGTGACTTAAAAGGAGTGGATATGCATTCGTGTTAGCAGCGTACGAATCGTCTTACTGCTGGATGAACACGGTTGGTCGTTGAAAGCACGAGGATCTCGGAATGTGTGGTAGCACAAACAGCGTCAGCAAAAGAACATTGAATAGTCTGACGGGTGCGTGTTAGGAGACGATAGAGATGTAGCAACTGGCAGTGTTGAGAGAGGAGTGACCCTCGCAGCTCGATTTGTATGCAAATACAGTTTTGCAGGGGAGAAGTGGCTGGCATATTGCCCGACAGGTAAATGTTTCCGACTCACCGAGTCTCGTGTAATGTTTACCCTGATCTGTGGTGTATAATTATTCAATTCGAATATTGCTTTTCTTACCGGCTACAAGGGCGTCTAAAGCAGCTTGTCAAAAGCTTATGCAAACGCATGATTTTGCAATATGAGACAAGAAAGAAAACATCGAGGAAAACCGGCAATCGATCAAATTTTAATTTGATTTGCCTTTTAGTTCGGCGATAGTGGATAGTTGCTAGAAAAGTTCCATACCACTGCTTGTAGCACCTTCGCACTTTTTCGGTCTTCGACTGACTAGGCGCTGTGGAGGTTATACTGTGAGCAGAGTCCAAGTGATCGCTGCGCTTCCGGTGTTTTCCTCGACCAGGTCACCTTGTACCACCTAGTAGGTGCACCCAGTACGCGCGAACTGCGAGAATTAAGCGGATATAACGAGATCTTCGTCAACCGCGAATCTGGCAGCCCATCACAACCTGGCCGGCATTGAGCACGTCGTGACGAGTCTCTTCACAATGCAACTTGCCCTAACGATCGGTATCGATCCATGACTTTTGGTTCAGAATCAGGCAACTACACAACGGGCGTCCGACAATCTCGCTTAGTGAAGCAAATGACTCATAAGATTATCGCACGAAGCGTTCATTGATTTCGCTCGAGTAACCTCCAGTTGATGACTGCAATACGCGTCCGGTATGTCTCAACAGCTCCGATTCAACAGCCGTCCTACTAGCCACTCGAGCCCATTGCTTTCTGCCAAAGTTGAAAGCTCTAGACTCGCCGTTGCTGCCATACGCATCCACCTCGTCGTTATGCAGGTACGAAGCGCAATGAGATATTGAGGCCTGGCTGCAGTAAAAGTCCAACTGCTTCACCAAGTTTGCATTCAATGCAGTGCGCCGCAAATTGCTCAGTCAGTGTGATGGCGAACAGGAAAATCTCAGAAGGCGTGTCCCAGCGCTTTACTACGAACAAAGATCACATTGAACGACGAAGCCGACAGTTTTGCATGTCACTTCGCTGGTGTCCGACTTTTGTGTTTACAACATAGAAGCAGCGGTGCAACAAACACTGCAATATGACATTTGTCCAGGTTGTGGATGCCACCGTTAGGCCTCCCACCTTTTTTCTTGTTTTAGGCGATACCGCCGGCTCGCACATGACAAAAACGGCTAGACGAGCTCTGTTCGTAGTAATTTCCAGTCTCCAATTTGACACGGTAAAGATGGCAGACCCCGCAGCAGGCACACCACCATCAGACAAGGGCGCTGCCATCGTCTCGGCGCAGCTCACTGCTTTGCTATTGAAAGACGAAGACGACACAGATTTCACTGAATCCAGCACTCCATCCACATCGCCTTCTGTCGTGAGATCTTTCTCGCAGAAAGAAGAGAACAAATCACCGCCGAATCATCGTCCCCTACTGTTCAACTCGATGCGTGAAGCACTTGCAAGCTCGGGTCGATTAAAAGAAGAGCCTGGAGGGTATGTGATCAAGCACCACAGTGGCTGTAGTAAGCAGCAGCAATCCCGCAATGTAGAACGGCCCAAACATCGACACACGAAGCAGCGATCCCATAGCAAGAGCGACGCGGGTTTCAACAACAGCAGTACGGTGAACGCAGGTGAGGATGAGGCAGATGCTGCTGGATACACAGTCACGCGACGGCGGTCGTCCTGTGACCACAGCCAGAGTAACCCTGCCGCTCCGAAGCGGTCCAACCAGCGACCTTCTTTGCAAGCACGAGGCAAGAAGAAGCCTCCGCAACAACAGCAGCCAGCACGTCCACGACGCGGCAGCATGTCGACGCTATCACAGAGCCATCTACTGGCTTCTCCGACGCCTCTTCCATCCTCCAGCGTCCCTCCTGGCTTCCAGCCTCATTCAGTGTCGCGCGTATTGCAGCCTCCGCCTGGTCTAACACCCGCTGCGTCTGGGTGGGTGGTAAAAGCTGCAGCATCGGCTGGAAACGCGAACAAGATCGAGGAGCCACCGGTCGAGGCTTTGTGGCCCGAGATGAAGACAACGACCACGACGGACAGCGGTTGGGCGGTCGCGGCAACGCCGTCATCATCGCTTGGGAGTAGTTTACGGACGCAGACGTGGTCAAGTGGCACTGGCTCGGCAGTGGTGGACCACAATGACGACGACGGTGACGATGACGATGATTTGCTGACACGACTTGGTGTCACGCTTTAAACGGATGCAAAAAAGACTTGCGACTCTAACAGGTTTGTTGGTCTCTATTTGTTGACTTGATGTTTGTATGCTCTGATAGAGCAATGGGGGGGGTCTGCGATTATGGTAGTCTCTGGTGTTTACGTCATCACGACGATGTTAAGAGACGAGCCGACTATCATCTTGCGTTGTGATTGGTTTAGTAGGGTAGGTGATCGGTCGCTGATGCTGCTATAGTCTTGCCACTTAGGGGTAGTCATGTCACAGTTAATGTAGGTGCAGAGACAAGTGTGGATAGTGTGACTCGCCTGGTTTGATCCAACATCCTGTCGCCATCTCGTCTTCTGCATCGAGTTGAAGCCCCTTTTACTAGCCGAGAAGCTCTTAACATACGCAGCTCTGCAGCGCGAAGCGGAGAATAGTCTCAGGCACAGCTGCAGTACTAACAGTAGCCATGGGATGGTACGATGGAGGTGACAAGCTGCTCGAGGAGGAGTACAGCGTGCGTCTTGGCGAGAACATTTTGGTCACGAGCATCGCGTTTGTTCTCTTTTGGGTCAGTTTTGGTCTGTCATGGTACATTTCCAGTCGACGCGTACCCGAATTTGCCAGCTTTTCGACAGCTCATAAAGCAGACTGGTGTTCTCGGTGAGTTGATTGTGGGTTTTACAGAGACTTTTAAGGACCAACGTCTATCTCATATCGTTTATGTGATGCTGCTTGCTGCATCTGCAGAGTCAACTCGACTATCCACGCGATCGTCATCGTGGTTGGCGTTGCGTACGCGCTGGCAGATATCACGTGGGCCGATGAGTTTTTGCCCATATCATCGATCCGCGCAGCAAGCTTCATCTTCTCGATCGGTATGATACCTTGAGCAATGGGTTCATTCTGGTGGAGCGTATTTATTTGTTAGCTGATATGCTTTTGGTACTGCTCTGACTTCTTGCAGCTGTCGGCTACTTCTTGTGCGATCTGATCATTATCGTTATGTGGCCTGTGCCGATGCAATGGGTCTTTATTGTCCACCATATTGTCGCAGTGTACGTTGTTCCCCACGCTATTTGTCTGTTCTTCGCTCACCCGCGTACTGCAGTAACGACTAATTGTCTGCTTTGTTATGTCGACGAATTTGCGTCTGCTACCAGTGTCCCGTACTTCATCAACAACTTTATCTCGTGCTGTGCCGCCTGCCAGTTTGGGCTATTGCTGTTCTTGCTGGTCGAGCTGGCAACGCTGCCGCTTAATGCTCGCGGCTTCCTGGATGCCAGGGACCGCCAAGACTCTAGGCACTACATGCCTTCTATCTACACGACGTACGTTATCTGGGGCATCTCACGAACGGCGCTGCCGATCTTTGTCATGTACTGTTTTTGGGCGTACGCGTACCCGTCGGACCGCAATCAAGACAAGTGCTTTTTCCCGAACCTCGTGAGTGCGCACATTATTGCGCTCTTTTGCGTCGGTGTCTTCTTTTTCGTGCACACCCCAGAGATGATTCGGATCCGACGCGAACATGGACAAGCTCATGGTCATCCAGGAGACCCATCAGGTAGCGAGGTGGCTATTAATACGGACGATGCTGACTTAGTCGGCTCTGGAGTGTCGGATGTTTCCAGCTCGAAAGCAGATCTGCCCAGCAGTCTCCGAAGTCTCACGTTGTCACTTTCAAGACCCAAGGAGCCAGTGACGGACGATTCTTATGATGATGTGGAACTTGGTGTCATGCCTCGCAGTGCTTGGGCGAGTCCAAAGTCGTCGCATGGACCAGTAGTGACTGGCCTTATTTAGCCGCTATTGACTAGGTTTTAGAGTGTGCAAAGCTCGTATTAAAGATGTATGACTACAAAAATAAGACGTAATTTAAAAAGCTGCTTTTCTTTTTTCTACCAATCACTCGAGAGCAGGGACACTCACCAACGAAGATCATCTCGACGGCGCGATGCGGCTCACGGCAGACGTGATTCTGCGCGCACAGGTGTCGATTAACCCGTTGCGTGAACGCGAGTTGAAGCTTCGAGGTACTTCTTCGTGTCTTGTCGATTTATAGCGCCTAATTGTGCTAACAAGGTTGCAGGTTTCAAGGCTCCCGCGATCGAGAACTTGGGCATTACTCAGGTCTGATTCATTCTATCGCGTTATTGATGTTTTCTATGGATACATTTGTCTAAACGCTTTTTGTGTGGCTCTATATCCAGGATGGGTTTGACTGCATTGATCTCTCGGATAATGAGATTAAGAAGCTCGAGAACTTCCCGCGTCTGCGTCGGCTCCGGATGCTGCTGCTGCACAACAACCAAGTATCCAAGATTCAGGAAAATTTGTCCGAAGCTATTGCAAACTTGGAGTTCCTCATGCTTACAGGGAACCGCGTTGCGCAGTTTTCGGAGGTCGACCACCTTGCTTGCTTCACCAAGCTGGACACACTCTCGCTCAGCGGGAACCCCGTGACGAAGCGCAAGTACTACCGCGAGTACGTCATCTACAAGCTACCGCAGCTGCACGTTCTTGACTTCCAGCGTATCCGCCCACGTGTACGTTTTCTTTTGTTGTTGTACTTGTTTGATGAAGCCGGAGGTGAAATTATATTCATGGATTGAGTTGTCTGGCCTCGGGACAGGATCGTGAGGCGGCTGGTGCGTTTTTCAACTCGGTCGTTGGACAGAGAGCCATAAAAGAAGCCCACGGCGAAAGTGTTGCAGCTCCTACGCAATCAATGGAGGACGTGAAGATTACAGAGCAACAAGTGCCCGTCGTAGTGAGCGTAGCACCTCCTTCAGAACCGCATGCTTCAGATGCGTCTAAGGCAGAGGAAGAAGCCAAGGCTGAGTCGCCGAAAAAGACCGCAGAGGCGGAGCCGATGGATGAAAAAGAGGCATCAGAACCGAAGCAAGCAACACCACCTGCAGATGTAGAAATGGAGGATGCAAGCGAGGAGATTGCCGTATCATACACGCCATTCAAGCCCATATCACAGATGACTGTGACTATCTTGCGCGAGGAGCTGAAGAAGCTAGGCTTGTCTATTAAGGGCTTGAAAGCAGAGTTGGTGAAGCGTTTGAAGGAGGCTGCTGGTGAAGCATAAAGCCTCTGGTTATCACCAGGCAGGCAGGAGATAGAGAACAGAGCACACTGGGCTGTACGCACTAATGCAACAACTGACTGTTTGCCGGTGGTGATTTGAGCTTTGTTTACGAAAAGGCGTCTAATGTACAGTCGTTCGCCACTTGCTTCATTGCCACCTCCCGGCCATGATTGATCTCGTCTGCTCTACAAGCTCTAAACTAACACGCAATCATTTAATACGGCGCACTACTCCGACTCAGGCTCTCTGCACGGTCACGGCGCGTCTGCGGGATCTTGGCAAATTTGCCCTTGTCATACTTGTACATGAGCGGAACACCTGTGTGGCAATTCGAGTCTCAGCGCTAGATATTCACACAAAAAATATTCCGGCGCGTAGCCTACATACCGGTCGGGGCGAGTAGCAAGCATTTATCCGGTGCAGTTTTCTCCAGCGTCATCTGCTCGTTGAATTCTGTTGCATCCATGCCATCCAAGTACTTGATGAGCGTGCGAATGACAAAGCCGTGCGAGGAAACCAGCACATTGCGCCCCGCCGCAAGATGCGGCATAATAAACGAGTTGAAGAATGGAATGGTCCGATTGTGGATGTCCTCACAGCTTTCACCATTTTTTCCGGGGAACCGCGTGTAAAAGTCGTTTCGAATCTTTTGCACACGCTCTCGGTTAAACATGACAATGTGCTTTGTGCTCGGTACACCCTACACGCACCCGATCCAAGTTAGCACTATTGCAAACAACATCAACCACTGCAAGTACACAGCAGACCTGCAAGTCACCAAAGTTTCTCTCATTGAGCGCCGGCGATACATAGACCGGAATGATCTGTACCATAACAAATCAGTTATTGTAGCAGAAAATAATGTATCTGTCCAACTACTGCCACGTACAAAGTCGTAAGGACTCTTATCATTCACCCCCTCAAACGATGGTTTCTCCAGCGGCGAGCAATGTTCCACGACCGGAGTTTTCTTACTTGAATGCAAACTCAATGCAAGTGACATGGTCGTGCGCGCACGATCCATCTGCGAGCAGAACACCACATCAATCGGCACAAACTCCAGCCTCTTTCCAGCTTCGAGAGCTTCCTGCATGCCCACTTCACTGTACCCAACACCACGACACTCGTGCGTCAACTTGTTGCTCCCATTTGTATCTTGTAGCAACAGCAAATCATTCACCTCAAAGGGATATCAATGGATCCAGCATAGCGCCACAAATCCGAAGGACGGTCAGGTTTTCGGTTCCAGACGCTCTGACCGTGACGCAACAGGATAAGGGTCCCACCACTGCGAAGTCCGTGATCTTGTGCTTCTTCTACTACTCTTTCCTGTACCATTTCAGACCAAATCGGGTCGCACTCGCTCTTGCCCGTGTCCCAATGCACCACGTGCGTCCGCGGCAGCTGATAGCGTCGCTCAGATGAACGCACCGAGTTGCAGCACTCGCCGTCGCTACAGCCGCACGCTCTGACGTCGCGTTGGCGTTTCTGCTTTACTAAGATATTGGTGAGGGTGGCTACAACAGCAGCCAGGGCCAGCGAAGCGAGCCCAGTGAGCATCTTCATATGGGCGAAACAAAAGTGTACCTTGCCCGGCAAATGTGACGACGTTTTAGGACAGTTTTGACAGCACGCTAAAAAGGACGACGAGAGACTGTAACGAGAAAGTCATTATTCCAACGCCTTTTTTGTGCTCATATCTCGTCGTTATAAAAAAGGGAAAATAAAAAAATGTCCTAGAAAATTAGAAAATAAAAGAATGCCCCAGATAATTCGAAAATAAAAAGTGCCCTACGTCCTTGTATACTCAAGTTAACGTGGTACACATATACCGACATGATGCTTTGATGAAGGACTTAACCTAAGATAGGGGGGGGCAAGCTTTGGAGCTCGCCTGTTGATATAAGTAATTCAGTTCATAGAACTGAATCAAGTTGCAATAACTATACAACGGCAGACACTGAAGAATGAGTATGACGCTGTTAATGTATGTTTTAACACAGTACAGTATACTCGGGCAACGCGATCGGCCTCTGCTTATGAGCGTCCAGCATTTGCTTATGTGATCATATTCACCTTTGATCGATTTTAAGCCAATCACAAGCATCC
>JH598462.1:15858-51847 GCA_000173235.2 Hyaloperonospora arabidopsidis Emoy2 | reverse complement strand
AGATTCACGAGGGGGGGTCATCGTGTTGGATCGGGTGATTGCGTTCAATTTGAGCTCAGATCTGAGAGACAGTCTTGCCGGTCAATCGGGACTCATTAGTTTGACACCTTTGGTCTCACGAGTCTATTGGGTGTGGGAATACGAGCTTACAAATGGGACTTGAGCAGGTAGTCAGAAACATGGGCACAACCGGAGTATGTTGCGTTATGAAGATGAGTATGCTGGATCTTCCATCTCGCCTTTTACTTGGCATTCACCGTCTAGCGGATGCGGTGATGTAGAGCCCCGTCGAGTTGTCGATTCTCAAGGTACCCAGATGTACGTTGGTACCACTCAGGGGCCTAATGATAGCAATGCATGGCATCTAGCCCCTGAAAGCCAGCCCTTCCCCTTCCATAAACAAAGAGTGACTTCGGATAAGCCAAAGAGTGACTTCGAATAAGCCAAAGAGTGACTTCGGATATACCTATACCTACGGGGGGGGGACAGGCTAGCTCGCACTTAGTACGTGAAAGGTACACCTAACCGCGTTATCTACAAACAGACAGACACACGCACAGGTAAGTACGATTTAAAAGTTCGGTATTCAACCTTGCGCACACTCACTAATAGCTTCATATTTCGGGCTCGCAATAATCACCATTCACACGCAATGTGCTGATACGTCTGACTTTCTTTCCCCCAAGAACTCTCCACGTCCAAGGTGCTATCCTTTAAGTTTAAAATCATTAACATCACCAACCAATCCCTGCAACAGCATTGAAGTGTCGCCATCAGCACTGGTAAAGCCTTTAAATTAGTAAAATGAGAGTCAAACAGATAGAATGGATTCATTATAGTCTATTTAATGGTTAAATATGCTTTGTGTTACTATAGCATTCGAGCAGAAAGGAATTTCCTATCCCAAAACCAAACCAACTATAACAGCAGCACTGCGGTACCGAAAACATCACAAAACAATACTAACACCACTAACACTAACATCAGTAGCAAGAGCAGTAGTAGCAAAGGAGCAGTAGCAGCAGCAAAATTAACAGCTACACCAGTACCAACAGCAGCAACAGAAGCAACGACAAGAACAATAACAATAACAATGACGTCAGCAACACCAGCAGCAGCATCAGCAGCAGAACAAAAGCAACAGGAACATCATACAAAACTTACACCAACAACGGCTATAGCGGCGGCGGTAGCAGTAACAATGACATGAGCAACTGACCCAAAATAGCAATAGTACCAATTATAACATTAGAAACAATAACAACATTAATAAAAACGATAGAAAACAATGCTATTAATTGTAACGACATCAGCACCGGTTGTCTACCTTTGCGGCCGCGGCCGACGATACAGAGACGCTTTCACATCTTACTGTGCCGTTCGCGCCCACAATTGGTGGATGGGTGTGCAGCACGCCCGCGGCAGAACCCCTCTGCGTCTCCCCCTACAGGGAGGGGGTCGAGCACAGCCGTACAATGGGAATCGCGATTTGACTAAAGATCATAATTTTTATGTGTACCACGTTAACTTGAGTATACAAGGACGTGGGGCATTTTTCTAATTACCTGGGGCATATTTTATTTTCGTGACAAAAAATGGGCCATTTTCATCTCCCCAAAATATAACATTAAAACTCCGACCGCGCTTGAAAAAAGTATTGACCGAATTGACCAATTGGGTGAGCGTGGTGATATAAAACCTTTATTAGCGAGTCAAATCGGACAAAGGCTATATTTATAACTAATCAGAGAGTAGATGGACAAGTGAAGCTCTCGCAGCTACCTCTCCGACATATCAGGTCGGAGAGAGCAGTGCTGTTATTACTATCATTATACAAACACCAAGTCATTCGCATATTTTACAAACAACATCCAAGGTTCAACATCTCCGTTGAAGATGAGTCTGACCGACCTAGCACCTGCCACACGAAGCGTGCCCGTGAGAACGCAACGCGCTCATTTTTGAAATTTCTCGAAAGAGAAGAGGTTAGTTGGGAGTTCCTGCAACAGTGCATGCATCACGAGAGAGCACCTCTTGCCTTAAAAGCTTTGATGGACAAGGTCGGCATGTAGCTCGCGTTCAAAGGGGCCAAAAAGGACAGCTCTTAGCTCGACACTTGGTCATGCAGTACTTTCGACAGGCCAAGAATTGGTTGGTGGAGCAGTTTCCACAGCATCGAGCAGTGGTTAGAAAGTATTTTCTCAAGAAGGGACAGACGCTCGAACACCATTACATGAAGCGTGAGTCAGGGTCGTTTGTGAATAAGGCCCCCGCATGTACAAAGTCGGCTCTCAAGAAAGTGATGGAGTACTTGTATTCAACTGCGGTTACTAGTGCTGACTACCAAGATGCGGCACTGTTGTGTCTGCTTTAGTTCCTCTTCAGGTGCACATCAGACCTCACAATGCTGCGGAAGGCTAACCTGTCTATCGGATTGGGCGACATATTCTTCGTCCGTTTCATCCGCATCAAGACTTCTGAAGAGCAAGGTCTATCGCTCTATCCGGACGAAGACTTCACCACATGTCCTCTGCTTGCGATAGCGCTCGCCCTCGTGACCCACTCATCGCCAGCTATATCTGTGCTGAGTCAACTTCCTGAGCAGACGTGTATTTCACAGTCCTCGTCAGCTCCAGCAACTCCGCTCATCGATGTGCTCGGTCACCCAGAGGTTGTGGTGTCTTCACCGGATACATCGTCCACCACTGCTAAGAACAAGAACAGCCCAGACACCGCTGCTGGTGTGCACAGCTACATTAACCGTGTTCTTGATCGGGTCGCGGCAAAAGATGGCGTATCCGAGCGCTTGACATCTCACCCTTTTCGGCGCAGAGAAGAGCAGCATGTAAATGGGGCTGGCTTGTGTGTACAGTGTATCTTCGACCGAGGGGCGTGGAATATGACAGCGACGAATAAGGCCTTCGCATACGTTTTTAATACAGCGTCCAAAGACCACAAGGTTGCTCGGGTCTTGAGTGGGCGACACCTCGATACCGACGCATCTTTTCTATCACTTGACGTCTTCGATTTCGGTACGCAGACAAAGATCAAAGCTGTTGCGACAGCGCTCTTCAATGCGTCTCACGGGCTCACGACTACATAGTACAACGTGAACAAAAGGGTTACTGAAACGCTTATCATTTACCTGCTGATTCATTATCCATCATTGAAGCAGCTCAAGAAATACTGACTTGTAGTCACACGTTTGGAAGCGTGCTTCATCCAGCAAGTTCACTCCGTCAGCGATCTTCTAGATTGGTCATCGCATCGAAACTGCTACACAAAGACAAGTATGCAACCAAATCTCATCAAGGCTCAAGACAGCACCATCGACATCAAAAGCACCCAACATTTTTTCATCAAGCTTCATTGATTAAACAGTTAATAAAGGTCACCCAAAGGTTCGACTCTCGCGTCTCGATGATGGAAGCTGAGGTCTACAACAAAGCACAGCCAAAAACTAGACAAGAGAGAAGTGAGGATAAAAGCAAAGAACCACCAGCCAAACGTCGCCGAACGAGTTCATCGACAAACCTAAAGGACGTATGGTTCTCCTGATATACCCAGGAACCCCGCCTCTAGGATTCGTTCGATTGCTCCAGCAAGCACAAGAAATCTACCTCCAAACTTGTCGCTGTATTTATGAAGCTGTTTCTCGCTAATGGATTCGTGCTTGACGAGAAGTATCCGCAGTATCGAGACGATGTGTTGGAGTTTGGCGATGTCGCTAGATGTGGTTACTTTCGTTTCTTGGCAAGCACTACATCAAATCCCACGGAGCACAAAATGTCCTCAAGGCCATGCGCAAGCTGCACAAAGATGTTCATCTTAACAAACACATCCAACGATACCGACAACTTCAAGCCACCGGGAGCATTGTAGATCCAGCACTTGCGCATACTACAAACATCATTGGATCAATAACCACCCCGCAGTACATGTAGATGTTGGTCTTCACGCCATTGTATACCGGCTGCAGGATCGCATACTAAGGAATGGGGACTAGAACAAGCACATATGAACAAGATTGGCGAGACTCGTTAGCTCATCCGGACTCTCATGATGCGGCGTATATACAGTATAGTATAATAATCCATTTCACCCTTGTGCGGCTGGGTCAGCTCGCTCAAAATGTTCTTGGGACATGACAGAATCGTATCACGTGTCGGCGTGCAGCTTTTATGCTAGACGTCGAGCCCACCTTCATCGGTTACAATTTATTCCGGTACTCATACCTCATGTACGGATTGAACCTGTACCGGGTCTTGTATTGTCGCTGTATTCCGGCTGGAAGTATCCGACGACGTTCTTGCTTGCGACTCCAGTGTTGGCCAAAGCTACAAGCACGCATCAATCATCAATGATTAGTGTTCTTCCAACCGACCACATGCACATTCACCGCTTTATAAGCTTACTCTTGGTTTCAACGAGGTTGGCGACTTCGGTGGTCTACTTAAACACGTTGCCACCCACGATCTCGTAGGTCACCCCTTCTCATCGTTCATTCACTTGGACTACACACACGAAACAGGATCTTTGTCAACTTTGTTATCTTCACTACATTTTACACTTTCCCTCTTCTCGCTCCTTACATTGTAGAACATACGCTGGTTCCCGAGCAGTCAATATTTTTCACGCACTTGTCGCAAACAAACTCTCCACACATGATCGGAAGAGAATAGCCGACTTTCGCGTACACCGACATGAGCTTCTTCAGCCTGGAAGGATGCGAGTACTTGACGTCGGTCGTTTGATCGCACTTGACGTACGGGTTGAAGCCCATCCTGTTCAAGCAGCCACAAAAAGATTGTTACACATAGTGATCAATCTCCCACCCATCCACCTATCTACCCACTACATCCACTTCAGTCACAGCATCCACTGAAAAGTCTCCATCAACTATTAACTCGTCATACCTAAAGCACGCGTATTCTCATCGTCATCGACTAAGAAATCGTATTACACCATCCACTGCTCGCGAGGCGGAATGTCGAGACCGATGGGCACCTGACACATGGACCCCGAGCAGTTCGTAGCGTAACTACGTGTGTCACGTAAAGATACTTGACACATGGTGCCGTCGCAGTGCCATCGGCACCATTCTCTATCTGCAGGTTGTTCTCGTTACCAACACTGATGCCCAGCGCGTTGTCGTACCCAGCAAATGCGCTGTACACCATTTACGCACGGGAAAACAGGTCGTCCGGATAGCATTTGGGCGGCAGGTAGTCCACCATGTACCTATCATCGAATACAACATAACGATCAATTTGCAGTCAAGCTTCGTGCGTGTGAATAGACATGAACACATGTGCACGTACGCAGCAAACGTGTTGTACACCACTTAAGCACAGGTGAACAGGTCGTCCGGACATCACCTGGGCGACAGGTTGTCCAACACGTAGCTGTTTACAAACCTTTCATTGAATACAACATAACGATCCATTCGCAGTCAATCTTCGTGCGTGTGGATATACATGGACACTTGTGCACGTACGTATACATTGAAGCACTTTCATGTATAGCTCGTCCACAGTCCGCATGTCGTAGTAGATCAACACGTTGGCACTACTCCCGATGAAGTGAAGCAGATCACCACGTAGATACCAGATTCGAGCACGAACACATGAACATGTCGTGCAAGGCACCTGAGTCAATCGAGTACAATCAATTTGTCGCAATTTATCATATTTTAAGCCCCCCCATCCACTTATAATAATTAACACACAATTACACAATTTAGTACTGTCTTTATCCCGGTCGGAGCGCGTCGGAGGTCGGAGATTTCAAGGTATGGACAGATAAACCTGGCTGATCTGATTCCACATGATATCTTGTTATATCTGATACGGTGTTGATCCAGAGTCAATCGCAAAACCAGCACCAACCAAATGCAACACGGCAAAATCTGCACAAGTCGCATATCCAGCACCACTTCGTGATAGAATTAATGTGTACCACGCTATTCTATGGATGACTGATTAAACTAAGTCTCCAGGTGCCAAGAGTAGAACTGACAAAGAATAAATAATATCATTGCATCAAGATGTCCGACGAAATGGCAGCACTCGACTTAGGCGGGTTCATGGTGCCGCTAAACTGGTGCTGTCCATTACAACGAAAAAGTCGCTGCAAAAAATATTTCACCTGAGGAATGTGTATGATTCATCGATGGTGCTGCCATTTGTCACGACAGGGACCGCCGTGCCCGACATCATTCCGAACGAAGTCTGCAAGCGAGGATAAATTTCCGTATTACTAATCTAAAGCTGCAGTCCATAGCTCATCGCGACATCACATCAATAAACATGATGGTTAAAACTTTGTAGAAATAGTATTCCGTGTCTGTTGAACATGCAAACGCTGACCGATATCTGTTGTTGTCTAAGCCTAGATAAAAAATCCGGTGCTCTATATATCTGGTGATTATACAATGCTAATTACGTCGGCGGCAACGGAAAAATGGTCATGCTATGCTGCTGTACAATAGCACTGCCTTTGTCTCCATGAATTGGTGTTTACGGAACATGCAAGACACTTACTGTTCTTGAGCGCACGGTCGCTGCAGCAACGACGCCGGCCGTGATGTGTGGTACCATTCACATATTCTACGGCCCGTCAAACGCGCTCACACGACCGTCGAAGCGTCCCATTGTGGCGAGGCACGTGGCCAGCCGTGGATCATGTACTCATGATACAAAGAAAAAGTAGTTGACATGAGTATATACACGAATACACACAACATTCTTGTTTCACACACACGTCTATCGAATAATGTAAGAACAGTAACGATAGCTTAGCACATCAGTTAGATCTCATAATTGCGGTACATTCGGCTTTAATAAGTTTGGATTGAGTAGCTCCTGATTATGAGGTATGATTATTCACGAATGCCGCACTGTTACATGTTGCATGTTTCAACGTAAAAATCCAACTTAGACAACAGATTGATGGCCTAACGTCATTTTTTGTGTTTCTCCCCCTCCCGGCCTCCTTTTCTCATATCCTGCGACCGCACAAGAAGCCTGACCGAGACATCCCTCATAAAGTTCGGGGTCGAGGAAGAGACGATCTCCGCCGAAGGTGGGTGCCCATGAGAAGGGGCGGGGGGAGCGGACTATTTTGTTTGCCTACTGCTAATATTGAGATATTATCATGATAAAGATTTGGTTGGGTTTAGCGTGGTACACATTAATTCCGTCCTGCAGTTGTGCTGGTTTTGCTACTGGTGCGGGTTTTGCAATGTTTGCATTTGGTTGGTGCTGGTATTGCGATTTACTTGTTGATTCACCTATTCCGTTTTTATTTTAATGTATTGCGTATAGTTGGTAATAGGCAAAAGTGACGATAGATCAATAAGCTTGTAAGAATTTGATATTTCCTGGATTGTTGTTTTAATAAGTGGCGTGAACAATTACCCCCCCCCGAAAACTTAAAAGGCTTTGATTTCCGCCCTCGTGCGGTTCACAAATATATCATTGTTGGAAATGGTTTGATAGCTATATATTTGGGTACGTTCAATTGGCTTTAGGTGGTGCGGCTACACAGATGTGCGAGTGTATTTTCCACGTAGGTACATACAATTATGACATAATACTCCTCATTTTAATTACGCTTATTGGCTTGAAAGGGTTGCTGTGGCAGTATCATCCCATTAATCATTGGGTCGGTTACCAGAAACTCAAATGTGATATATTTACACCGTCGGATCCTGATGCGTGGGGCTCCGGAACATGCCAGCACTGTATGTCAGCCAGTGACATCCCCGATTTTAATGATGGACCCCATCAGATAAAATGAGAAAAAGAGTCACATCAGATGGAAAGGGAGTGCGACTATGACAAACGATGGGACCTGAAAGGACACTATCCTGGGAAAGCATAAGAATTGTTAGAAATCTTAGACACATAAAACGGTTTGCATCTGGATGTAGTGGTTTAACCAGAAATCCGATCCCCGCGTTCTGCGCTCTCTGATATTAGGTTATGCGACCAAGCGTCGACCCCGTGTTGAAGTGGAACCGTTTAACGGAGCCAATTACATGTTATGATCGTGTACAAAGTAGATGTACTTATGTCAGAGGTTATATGGTAGGCTGTGAACCGTGGGTCGAATGTGTCAGCGGTCATAGATGCACATCGCGCATGCGGAAATCGTGATCAATCTGAGTTAACACGTTAAACGACGAAAATTATTAAACGTGCTATCAAGATCGCTTCATTATCGTGTCGTCAATATTGCACGGCTGATGACGCAGAAAAGTATTTACGAATCAGCGTATGTATGTGATTACGTTTTACTTTTCTACCCTCATCTCCGCAATCCTACTGTACTGTACGCATCCCTCCCATGACAAGCCGATCTAGAACTGGATATTCACCTAGAGAAAAAATGATGGATCAAACTACGTCTATTTATCCCTCGGTGCTGACCTCTGTCTGCGCGTTGATGACGCCTTCGCTTCTGAACTGTGACTTCGTAATGTCGGTGCTACATTGAGGCGTATACAAAAACCAGTGCTCAAAACCTCGCTGGGAAGGGCTGTGGCATTCAGCGCTTCCATATTAGTTTCAGACTCGACAGTGAAGCAAATGAAATTGTTCAGGTCCATGAGCTGAAGCATTTGTGCCAGCAGGATGGTGATAGCTTAATTACGGCGTCTATGCATGATCTGCTAGTGGTTGTACTACCAAAAAGGTTCCATGTGTGCCGAGAGCAGTACTGAATAGTATCGCCCTAAATTCAAGCCAGAAGGATTTGATCCACATCGACGTGAGCTGAGCCAGCATTGTAGATGCTGGTCCGCGATCCTTGTTTCTCCATATCCAAAGCGTGCTCGAACCGGATGTGCCGGTATTGACGCCCGAACAAGGCAATAATACCATCATCAACAAGATGGATCTTTGAAGTAGTGTTTGACGGAAGGTCACTACTGTCACTCTCTTCAGCTTCATGTTATGAGCTGTTAGCGACGATGAATTGTCGAGGAGGAGAACAGTGGTGCATTTTTGAATGCACATATCGTTATAAAGCTCTTCTAACCACTATCGGAACAGGAAATCAGTCATCCACGCCTTGAGGCTGCTGCGATATTAGAAGCCAAATTGACTTTCTGTCCTCTTCTGTAACAGCGCGAATTATTTGCGTGACCAACAATGAACTGCTCACGTTTTTACGAACCGTCAGCGTTGTACATCAGAGCGACCGTCACACGATTCTTGATAATCCATTTAATTTTCGTTGGGCTATAGCCCTATGGGGTGCGAGGCAGTAAAGCAGTCTCTTTTTGCCGATGCCATATATTTCTAGCGCTCCCGGATGGCTTCGGGTTGCACATCCCCATCGAGCTTACGAAGGCGCTCTGACCGTGGCTGCTAAGTTGCTTGAAGCCGTGGCGTCCTTGGAACTCCTGTAGCCACCCGCTTAAAAGTGACAGTAGCTGGTCGTCCTCGATTCGGATCAATATGGCAAACAGCATCACTCTCGACTTGATCTTATCACCTCTCCACATCACGCGATTGGCTTAAAATTCGCAAGGACCTGATTGAATTCACGGAATGCAAGCGCTCGCGTCCACTTGCTCTTGAGGTTGACATCCTCCACAAACAGAAACTCCGACATTCTGCGTCTTGAAGATACAGAGCTGGCACTGAGCTATTTCTACTAGATGCGACTGTTTGAGAGCGGCGTTTGCGTCATGCTACTGGAAACCCTTCTTCTTCTGTTTATAAGTCAGGTTGCTAACCTGACGCGGTCTCGACGGCATCGTTGTTACGCGGCAAAGGAGAGTGAGGAAGAGCTATAGCTGGAATACTGGAATGAGCTACTAAACACAAAGTCGGGCTCCATTGCTAGTTTTGAGGGCTGCGAGTGTGACTGGAGAGCGCTCGCACCTCTAACATCTGATAACTTGTTATATGTAATACAATTGCATTCTATGGATAATATCAAATTGGGTAGGTTTATCTGTAACTAGGTATTCGCTACTAGGGCTCCGACCCAGGGCCATTGGCCCGGGTCAGTCCCCGACCCGTTGCCCGGACCAGCTGGACCAGGGTGACCCAATGTGTCGCTGTTGGTCCATTTTTTAATGTATAACACATTTTTTGGTATCGAAACTCAGCTGCATACATTTCTAAATGAGGAAATAATATGTGACCAATAAAGTGTGCAAATTGGATAGTCCTTCTTCTACGTCCCAGAGGAAGGTAAATAATTTAAGCGATTGATCACCTTGAGTGCAGTAGCAACTTGCATTCAAATCGTTCAACAAGAGCGTGAAATATAATGACCCACAAGCGTGCAGCACGACGGGTGAGATTACTCACGAATGGATTTGCGAGAGATATTTTTCTATGATTACATTAAAAGCATCAAATGAAATATCATTGCTTATAAATGCACTCAAAACCGCACGTGAATTAGCGCAGTGGTTTGTATTACTTGGTGACGTGTCTACAATTTATATCATAACTATTATATACATCCCAACGTCATTTGCTTATCTTGTAGAACCCTTTTGACTGCTTGAATATAAAATGCACGCATTGCACCTTGTTACGATTGCTTTCCATTTTCCTAAAGCCTGTTCATTATATTTTTATACAAGTTTATGATCTCACTAATCACTGCATACTCATATGTAGCTCGCCCCATATTGCTGATCACCATAATTGTCTGGATTTATGAAAACAACTCTTCTCTAAATCATAAAGTGCTTTGAATATCATCTTGTCTTTTCGCCACCACTGGTGCTGGAAGCAACCACTGCTTGCTGACTGTTTTTTTCAGCGAAGGTGACTGACAAAACATTTGTGTATACTTCGACTCACAGTCCGTTGCAGATGAATTTCTTAACACTCCATTGAATTTCAGTTAAGAAACCTGCTGGCAAAAAGCTTATCAAATCCACTCTCACACCCCCAAACAGTAAAATATACTGGAAATGGGATACAGAGCTCAATGCATAATTCAAAAGAATAAAAATACGAATTTGGCTGACTGATAAGGAAACAGTATATATAGCTAAATACAGGGACCCATGGGTCATGGTCTGGGTAAACGCTCGACCTGTGATCCGGACCATCCGGGTAAAAAAACGGGTCGACCCAACACAACCTGATTCGATCCCGAGCCCTATCTGCTGCAAAGGACGACATCAAATTGTAAAAATAAGCGTCACGTTGATCGCGGTTGCTGAAAAGACCCGAGTAAAACTATAACGCTTATTGCTCCTAATGAGAGGGTGACAACTACTTCACTCGCTAAGCCTAAATTGAGCAAGGTCTACCGATAAATTATCGAGCCCATTTCGTACCCTATTACTCATTGCAAAATTTCGACATTCAAACAATTCTTTCTATACTCACATCCGTTTGCCAGATCGATATTCACACGCCTTTCCCGTAAATCACACGCATCCTACGAATAATTTTTTCAGGAGTGATTACATTTATTTCCCTAAGGCGAAAGTTAAGCGCATCGGTCGATAGGGGCTCATTGCACCGGTCATCTGTTTTGGCCAATAAAATATATTAATTCAAATTTTTATTTGTTTTACCCAATCTAGTTCTGATGATACAATCCTAAATATGATATACCGATCCATATCTATTTTTAAATCGCATTTGCAATGATTGCGATTGCTGGAAGGCGATGAGCTACGAAAACCGAGGTAGTGAAGGAGATGCAGAGATCAGCTATTAAACACACTCCATAGTTGTAACGGAGCTACCCTTACTCCTTTGTCATAGGAAGACTTCTGACTCGTAGAGTCTCTTAGTATATCAACCTAAAGGGTATTAGCCTAAAGGGTCTCAAGTCCTTACAGACTTAGTGAGACTTAACTCTAAGTGTATGTACAAGCTCTTAAGCTGCTAGTCCTGTTTACGATACCTAATGACTCCAAGGAATAACGTGGACCTAATGCCCAAAGAGTACTAGCCCTTCATGTAGGCTCTTAACTCTAACGACCAGAGACGTCTTCAAAAGACACGTGTCTGAAATTGATCAAAAATAGAGCTGAATATATTTACTGATTTATAGCGACAATACACCTCATTTACGGATTTAACCTTTAAACTATGCTACCTAATCGAGTAGTCCTCATAGATGTTCTTTTGGTGTTACCACACCATAAATACGCCGTGCTTTGACGATAGATACCATCTATCCGTAATCGATAAGGTACTGTATTACCGCTTAGCGTATGTGATACAATAATACGCCTATCATTTTCACTGATCTCTTTATGTGTATATCGCACCAGCGTACCTGGTTATCACAACCGTTTGTGTAACCCCGTTACAACAATAGCCTGTATAGTGTTGATCTGTTGATGTGATGATATTCATGCAGAGCACACAGCACTTGTTGAGGCGTGCATATGCACACTATTTAGCAATATGTTTGTCCTTTTATTTTTATAATCAGAAAAAGTAGGTATGAGTCCACCTCCTTTAAAGAATTTTCTAATATGCCTTTTGTTCGTCAAACCCTCTGCGTTGGTTGCATTGGAGTTGGCTTCATTAATGTCTTTGGCTTCATTGGTGTCTTCTCCATTGTAAGTGACGTTTTTGCTGCCGACGTTGTTGTTATCCGCATCAACAACAAATGCGGCGTACTAAAATTGTTCTACATACTTAATGACCAGGTCCCTCAATGTTGCCATCTAAAATGAGTTTAGTATAGTACAAATGTAGCCCTTTCTGCAATAAAAAAGACATGATAGTTAAATGGCATGCCTTTATACGAATGAAATAAGTGCAGTGTGCTCCGCGATAATATGTTATGTCAACCGAAACCACAATATAAAGAATGTTATTGAGTGTGTTCAATGGCTGCTCTCTGCGTCTCCTTCATTACCTCGGCTTTCGCAGCTCATCGCCTTCCATCAATCGCAATCATTGAAAATTCGATTAAAAACGATCATTAGTCGGTATATTAACTTCAGGACGTATCATCAGAACTAGATTTGGTATTAATTATAATTTGAATTTTATATATAACATTCCAAACTCGATGACCGGTGCAACGACCCCCAATTGACCGATGCGTTTAACCTCTCCCTCTCTCTAAACTTTCGCTCTTTTAATATCAAATTTGCAGTTTTCTCCGAGAAGACGCCAAACACATCAATTCTTGGTTTAGACAGCGCCCGATACACCCACACGTCGGTCACGTACAACTAAAAATTCTAATCTCACTAGCTTTGTTGTGGAGTAGTAAGCCTCCGACTAGAAGCATAGCTTGCTGTTATCCATACATGACTCCTTTGATTCCATCGAGATTTGAACCACTCGTCTTGTGTCCAACCTATCAAACTTATCTTCGCTTGTTATAGTTGACCATCTAAGCGGCTCTTCATGAGACTGGTGGAAGGTGGCGTCAACCGGCTGATGTGTCATTTTTGCGTGTATGATGAGTGCAGTTTGTATTGGGTTCACTTCAGTATAATTAAGCCAGCACGCTTCCAAATGAAAAAAAGAATTGAAAATGTCCTAAGATTAGTAGTAAAACAAGGTAAAAGAACCTTTCCGTTTCAAATCTACTCTTTTCCTGTATAATAAAGGGAACCGATAATCCCCCTAAGTTTTTGGTACGATCCGCTAGGTTTGATTTAACGCTAAATGATTGGATAATTTATCCGTAAATATTTACCTAAATCGACCACAAAAACTACATTTATCACTTCTGTACTCTGCGGTTTATCTTTTACAGAATCTTTCGAAGCTATTCATTATAACTTTATCGACACGTGTACGACAACGAACGCTCTCGCGGTTGCTTATGGCACACTGGGGGATGTGAAGCAGGCAATAGACGCACGAGCGCTCGAACGAGGCTGCCCAGTACGCGTAATGCGTGGAGTTTTGAAACCGGATGGATGGAGACGTGAAGGGTCAAGACCTCGAATGCTCACAGGCTGGAGCCGCAATAAGACACGATGGTCGTACCTGCATGAGCATATCCGTCAACCACAGAGTAGGGTGTCCATTCCATATTCGAATTATAAGTTAAAACTCAACAAACTCAGTGGAAGGTCACCGTAATCACGAATCTTTTGTACACCCTTCGGCTCATCTGAAGGAAATGGAGCTAACGCCAAGAGAATTGCCTTATTTGTTATAGCTTTATAAATGCAGGCGTTCAACCGAGACGCATTCTCACATCTATATAAGACATTACCACACTGGCCTGACTGCTCATTTAAACATAACGACATTGTCCGTCGCTTGCACAGAGCCAAGATGCTTGCTAACCGTTCACCGCGTTGAGCACTACTCGACCTCGAGATAACGGGTGTGGTGTACCATGTCAACAAATTCCTGGAAGCCTGCAGCTATAACATCTGTTCATTGTGTCGCCTTTAGCACGCGTTATTGGCTATAAGTTCAGCAAAGGGAGTGTTTGGTTGCTTGATACAACCCATAACACAAATCGTTACGGTCTCCCTATATTGCGTATGGTTAATATAACCTCAACCAATACCGTATTTGCCCTATGATACTGTTTTAGGAGAAGAAGACAACGGCGGACTATTTCTGAAGGATTTAAGCTGAAAGACATATTTTACGACTGGGGCATCACCCACCAACTCACTTTTGTAACGGACCGGGAACTGGTACTCATGACTGCACTTTCCGAAACGTTTCTGACAGCAAATGTCTTGTTATGCCTTTGACATATCAGCAAAAACATATTTGCCAACCAGCGGCCTTTTTTTAAATGCAGAAGTACTTTTACAATTTATCTGAGACTGAAAAATGCTAGTAAAATCTTCTACTAGACCAGAATTTATATCCTAACTCAAGGAATGCGTGGACATTTGCATGGGTAAACCATGCATTATCTGGCAAGCACATGTCTAAAAGCACAAGGTAACAGCTTATAACATGCTTAGTCTAACTTGATTCACCTAACAAATATTCTCATTCACTATAACTTAGGAAAAGTTTGTCAATGCTTGGATGCACGCAATTACCCATATTATAGGCACACTTTAACACCGCGCGTGGAAAGTGCACATGTGGCTTTGTCAAATGGATTTATGTGTGCACAGGTAGGAAATTATGAACTGCTGAGAATGGCTTTATGATGTCTTTGATTATGTTATATATCTTCGTAGGTGATCGCATGTCAGTGGATTTAGCTGTCAAGCTGAAAAGTGTTGGGCAGATTGTCAGTGTAAGGCAGCTTCAGGCCAGGGAACGTGCTATTGGCGACATGGAGCTTGGAGCCATGTTCGCTGCTGTCACGGGTAAGGTCTCAGTGGCAGCCCTGCGGGGCGCGCACACGAACTATCTATAAAAAAGGAATTTGGCAGAAAAATGTTAAGGACTCTAAAGGAAAACAATAGAATTTCTGTGTGCTCACGATTTCAGCTGCGCGGCAAGAACAGTTAGGTAAGAAATCTTTGTTCGTCACTGAAGATTGATCCAAATTTCCAATATCCTGGTAAATAAGCACTAGCGATGAATGATCTACATCAGCATTGATGGCTAGTTCAACCAGGGTTAACCCGAGTTCGGGCATTATCTCGAATACGATAACTATGACCAGTGTGTTACAAGGGGGTAGCGGAATCGTATACACGTATAACATCGTATCACAAGAAACGCCGTTTGATTAAAATCATTTTACGGTACTCCAGCTTACACAAACGATGTACTTAATCCAGAAGGCGTCGTGCAATGCGTGGGAGGCCACCAAGATCTACCCGAAAGAGTCTACCATCTGCATCGACGATGCGCAGAATTCCGTCTGAATTCGAGACTGTAGCAGCATCCTTGATGGTACCCATGAAAAGAAGATGCACTCATTGCAGGATGGTAGGTCCCAATGAACGACGAGGTGGAAGTTTAATCGAACCAAATAAACCTAAAACCTTACAGAAATGAACGGAACCAATTTATAGATCAAAATAACTTTGTTTGCATTCCTGAGTACGAATCTATTAACGTTGTAGCCGCTATCACTCGTGCATCACTGCAACAGACTCTTGCTTACACGACCATGCAGTTTCCTCGGCTTCATTGGCAGCACTAGCAACTTGATTATCGTAAAGCAGCATCTCACTTGTTCCGGTGCCTTAACATCTTCGTGATACTAGAAGCATCCGTTTTATCCTCAAGCGCGCGCTTATCAATAAGATTTTTTTGCATTACCATTTTATGTCCTCCTGAATGATTTGATGCGGGCGTACATTGCACATTAACAGATCCGGGAAAGCACATATAAATACGAATCTATATAGTAACATACAGGACAAAAAGTACAACTCGCGTCGCGTGCACGCGATACGAACGAAACAGAATACGCTATAAAATGAAGGATAAATAAGGAAGCAGTTTTATCACTCACTAGCGCAGAAACCTTTGCCCGTAAGTGCGATGGAGATAGCTTGAAGTTGTAGAGGCGTCTATCATTAAGAAACTTTTGCGATTGCGCGCATCTATGGATGAAGCTTCGAGTCCGCAAATGTTCCAAGCAAAGCTTGGCAGAATCTTGCGCTAAAGAACACAAGAGGACTATTGCGACCTGTTAGGTCAAATTGACTTTTAAAAAAATCCGGTTATAGTGATATAACACTAGGCCTCCTACTATTGTCGCTTACAATAAATTTGACAGATTAGCTTAATTTGTCGTCACTGGCTGTGCAAATTTGGAAGGATGTTTATAAAAAAGGCATCAGCTAATTCTACTTCGCCTGGAAGACCCCCCCCAGTGACAGGTACATCATATTAGTGCGGTTCTCGTCCATCTCCCACTTGAGTATTAAGAAATCGCTCTTGACCGCCACCGTGTTGGCGAAGACGGTGGCCAGCCGCCACTGAAGGTGCACAAATGGTCGTACTTGCCGGGACAGTCGGCCGAGGCGAAGTCGGAAGACATGTTTACGTCGTGCGAGTCGATAAAGGCGCGCAGGGCCGGGTCGTCGCTATATCGCTTTATTAGCTCCCTGTGGCCCACCTTAAGCTGATCGATCTGTTCGTTTGACCAGAACCTCGCCACGTGGTCGCGGTGCGGCGTCAACACATCGCGCACCCAAACTTTATGACGCCTCTTGACCAACGGGTCGGGAAGCACCGGCGGCGAGTCGCTTTCCAGCAGTTCGTTGGTCAAGATGCGTCACCATCACGCTCGGCTGTAATGCTAATTAGGCCCGTGATCACCGTGGTATTGTACTTAGCGATCTTGCCGACAATGAAGGCTTTCTCGGCCGGGTCCAGCTCGTCGTAGAATGTCGTGGCGAAGGAGTCTTGGTTATAGATGTGCGCGACGATCGAATCGACCGGGATGCGCATGGACCCAAACAACTCGTAAACGACGTCAATGCCATCATCGTAGGAATCGACCTGATCCACGATCTCGACATCGAACATGGCTGTCAGTGTGCCGACGAGCGCGTTGATGTGCGATTCCTGCTGTGCTATAATCAGCCACCGGCTCTGCAAGATGGCGAGCGTCAGGTTAATGGATTCGATGACTGGTGCATAGCTGAAGGTGATCAGACACCACTCGGAGGTCGGCGTGGCTTTTGGGCAATTCTCAACGCCGAACGCAATCAGCTACCGACATAAGCCCTTCAACAGACGCGAGCCAGCGACCGATATGGGTACAATGATTCGTTTTCTTAGGCCATTTGACGCCCATGATTAGGCTAGCCCGTCTGCGCAGACATACCGAGAAGGACCAGGCAAGCTTGATTTAGGTGCTGTCTGTCACACACTCGGCGGCCAGCTTGACTACCGGGTCCATCTGGTGCGGCAAGCGCCATATGTGGACAACTGGATTCTCAGCGGTCTCCACCATGCGCGTGACAAGACCGCGGTGGTGGCCCTTTATCGTGTTCACGCCGTCAGCCGACATGCTGATAAGCTTAGCGCGCCACGGCTCGTAGAGCGCGTCGAGGAACTTCTCCAGCATGTGAAAGATGTTCTCGAGCGTGTGACTGTCGAGCATCGGGATAGCCCAGATGCAGTTTGAATATCTTGCGGCCGAAGCAAACGCGCACGCGCATGTCGAAGAGCGACTGGCCCTGATGCGTGCTGCCGTAGCCATCCAGCGATATCCCCTAGACCGAGTCGTGGTCAAGCAGGTCGGCGATGTGCTGCAGGCTAATACCGACCAGGTTGCGGGCGTACTGGCTGACAATGAGGTCGTTTATACCGGTCAGCTGGGTCGTACACGTCCGGATCTTGGCGTGCTCGATGGCCTTCGAAACCTGCCTGAACGACATGCCGATCGCGACAAAGTCCATGGCCAGCTCGAAGTGCATAGCGTGCGTGATAGTGAAAGAGTACCACATCGAATCGGCGTCGCTCTGCACGAACAAATTCATTGTGTTGATCTTCTGCTGGGCGATCGTGGCCGCCTTCTTGGCCGCGGCGCCCTCGTCGTCGCTGTCTCCATCGCCAAATCCATCATGATATCATTGCGGAAGACCATCTCCTCGATGGTCACGTAGACGATACTGGCCTTGACCTTGAACGTCATCTTGTTGCTGGCCAGGTCCATGTAGCGATGGAGCGTGTCGCTGACGTTAAGGTGGCCGTCGAAGAACATCTTCTTGTCCTTATCCAATGCCGCCTGGTACTCGATCCAGGCCTCCTGTTGCTGGCCCATATGGGGGTTCTTGTACTTCGCTGCGGTAAACGGCGCCGTGAAATATTTGACGGTACTGTAGGACTTGCGCATGCGGCTGATGGTGGGCCCAATCTCGACCATTCCCGGCCAATGTGCTCACAGAGCATGCAGCGGCAGGTGATGGAGGCGTCGCCGGTTGTGCTCACGAGCTCGACTGCGTAAGCCAGCTGAACCGTCTTGTTGACCTTTTTCTTGGGCGTCACGAGGTCTCTGAGATGCTGTACTGTGTCGCTATATTCCATACTGCTTTAAATCAGTTAATTTTGTTCCGTTTTGGTTTATCGATGTTGGTGACATGCTAAGTCACAACCATGACATTTGCTTTGCGAAGGTATACTTTCTACCGTTCGTTACGTCACTTTTCTCCATAATCGTTCACGCTTGTGCTCGACCAAATAATCCTTTCGCGATTCGCGGTACACAGTGCACTGCAACCCAAACACCACAATTCCTCATATATTCCGGTGATAGATCTGCCAAAACTTCGATCGGTTAAGCTCTGCTTGGGTTAATACGGGTGAGATTCCGATTATGTATATAAATTTATAGCATTTGTCCATAAACATAGCGGCAATCGCTATCAGTACCATGTATCGAGCCATGTTCGTCACGGTACGGTACAATCGCTCAGACTTGTCGTTTATGATCGATGTTGCGCCTCCATAACTTGTCTTTTCAAATCGGCGCTCTTGCAGAATAAATCCAGAATCGTATATTCGCCACCGCTGTATGTACGAAACACGTGGATAAGGCAAGTAAATTGCTTCTCTAAGACATACGATTTCATGGAATTTGTCGCCGCCTAATTCTTCGTCTTCGCAGGATAAATCCGACAGTAATTAATCTTTTGGTCGATAATTTGACAAGATACGAGTAATCAAACCCGATCCTTTGGGTCAAAGGTTCTTTTAAAAGCACTGCACATAAACCCACTCAATCGATTGACTGGTGAATATAGAAATAGTCCGTCCAGGATTGCACATCCTTGCTCTGGTTAGCTTGTCCACGCGTGACACAAGATGACCTTACATTGCCCGTCGCCTTGGTACTCGATTCTGGTATGATTTTTTCGTGTCAATCATTATTCCGTTCGGTCTGTGACAACTACCTTCCGTCAGTTAGGAGTGTACCATGATTACCTATATACATTTATGCTTAATGTCTTGTTTATTGGGCAATTTGAATGGTTAGGTTGCAGGGCCGTTGTGGATCTAGCATACCTCCCCAGATCGGGCCGGAGTGGACCCAAGGTATCCGAACATCAAGTGACATAACAATCCCATTCCGCAAAAGCGGATTGCGGCTGATTCGGTCGACATCTGACACGGTTTGCAATTGAGTGTTCAGAAATCACCACTGCTCTTATTGGGCGCTAAATTCCCTGTTTCATTATAATGGTTCTGCTTCACACAAACCAACTAAGCACTTGGAGTAATGCTGTTAATATTGGCTGGAGACCTCATTCATACGCCATACTTGCCGCATTTAAATGGCTTTCGGATCGCTGCTTCAGCTTGTAGTAATTCTATGCCAGGCCTTCAATACCAATATTCTTTTCAGATTATTGTGTCTAACCTCTTATCATGTGAGGGTTCCTTTGAACCTATCGCAACATTCGAAATCTATGGCTCACACAATATCTCTTATATGTTTCGAGCCATAAATGCTGAATTTTATCCTAAATCCGCGACTATATGTTGGCTTAGTCATGATTAAGGCATTTCAGAACGCGACACGGAAAAGGGTGAAAAAGTCGGGCGCGAACACCATCTTTTCGCCGGCTTATCTGGGACAGGAAACCTTCGCTGTGATGAGACGTAATATGCATGACCATGTGTCAGACGCAGAGCACAATTATGTGTGAGGTTTGTCGAAAGTGCTGTTATTAGCTTTCTTTGATGATTGCTCCACGTTTAGTATAGTCCTGGAATTTATAGTGGTAAAAAGTCGTCACATGTATCAAATACCCTTCGTAATCGGCTTTAACCGTGGAACTTATAAAACAGTAGACCAGGGTGAGCATTTTCGTTAGATTAAGACTGGTGAAGATTTGGCGCATCTTTATGCCATCTTATTCGTCTGATAAACATATTATTTCAATAAAAGGGTTTTCTGCTTCGCTGCACTATCATGAGGATAACGCTCAGCGATCATATCATGTGTAAACGATTTTTGCTGTCTACCTCGTACTATACATGGCTACGTCAGCTTCAGTCCTGCGTATAAAGGCGGACTTTGTATTGACGCTTATAAGGTTAGAACTTTGGTCCTAAGCGATCAATTTTTTCTGACACGATAAGTCCACATTCAGTTAGATACTTGATTAGCCCCAAGGATGTTAGCTCCCTTTTCCTCGGTAGAAGTGCCCTCGCAATAAATGTTTACTATCATCCGCGAACGACTTGCGGGCCACGGAAAACACTCGTACAATGGCTACTGTTTAACGATATTGGATACATTAGACAGGCGTCACGGCATATTACTGTTTGCTGATTCGCGCCAGACCTAGGCCTTCCAAACACATCGAATAAGCTGAAAAGCCAACTTGCGCGTGGGGACTTTAACAGCTTATTGCTCTTTTCATACTTTACTCCTCTCGCACAGAGTAATTCCTTATAAAGCCACCATTAATCTTGAGGGCGTGCCTGCTCTTTAATTTGACTGCAACTTGTGTGAATCTGACTGATTCTTTGAATAAGCCGAGAATACTCGAACGTAGTATATATTTTTTTTGCTATGGGTCATTCCAATACCGAAGTCGAAGTAGGCTCTAACTTTGTTTCGTGTAGGATAGTAAAATCTGATAGTATGGTGTCGTTACCCCTGACAAATATGCTCACCGTTATGTTTTGTCGTTTCCAATCTTTCTACTTCATCGTTGCTGCCTTCTCGATAACAGTCGCCAGCTGGTACTCATGCTTTCTGGTCTTTTTCCAGTAGAAACGGAATAATTCAATTGGAAAGTACGATCCAGGTCAGCGTGGACATGTTCAACAACGTTTGATGATAGTATTGATCTGTGATTGAATGTTGAATCTGATGGTGTGTATAGCTATACTACAGTAGATCCTGTCTTATATAGCACTGTCCAAAATAATTAGCTGCATTCAGCAATAATTTACCTCCGTCTCAACGTCGGGCAGTAACATTAGGGTATGCTACAACTTATCATATGCCGACAGGAAGCGGGTACCATAGTATGAATTTACACAGGTTTAACCGAGTGTGCTATGCAACCAAGTTGATGGGTTGACGGACAAAGGTCTGTACAAGGAAGCTCAACAAGCTTGACAAACTCTGCAGCTCCTATCACCTACATTTAAGCATATGTGTATACGAAGAGACAGACACTCATATACAGCCACTGACATTAACACCTCAGCCTCAGGCATTTGATCTAGCCAATCAAAACTCAGAAATTGTGTGTTAGCTAGCAAAACAAAAAGAGAGCTAACAACATTTTGCATGATCGCACCGAGGATTCACGTCAAACATATGTGGTGAGCAAGAACCAGCAACAAGGTCAAGTACAGAGGTAAGAGAGGGTCCATAAATGGAAGTTTTTCGGTACGATACATCAATAAGCACCGATACAAGAAAATGCAGACTGGAAAAAATAAGGCAAACTATTGCCCCAACTTATGCATCATTTGCTATAAGATATCGCGCTTGTGTACAAGATCCTCAAGCTACTGGAAAGCCTAGATTTTTTAAAGACATGAAAACTTCATTACTATCATGCGGTCCAGCAAACATTTTTAGATTTTTTTTCGTTGATGCGCCTTTGCCTCTCATTTGTGTTGACAAAATGATTTTGCTGTGATTGCAAGCACGTTACGTATCTTTTAAAGGCGTGAGTGACACACGCGCTCACAGTACCTACACCACGTCATCGTTCCTGTCTTCAAGCTACTATTTCACTTCGAAGAACAGATAAGTGATTGTCACTTTGCACTGTGCTCGATAAAATCTCACATTTGCTTGCTCAAGCGGACAACTGGTTCTTATCAACTCATGTTTTCGCTAAATTAGGTCTATGTTTATGTAATACACAATGATAACTATGTATGGATGATCGATCCTTAAAACTCTCAATGTCAAACATTTTATTTTATCGATCGGATTGTACAGGTCTACAATTCGACCCAATGTTACAATTCTTTCTTGAAGCTTTTCAATGGATGATACAGTCCATTATCAAAGTTTTGGATACGACAAGGGTAATATTTGTTTGTTTAAGCTAAATACAAATTTCTGAGCTGTGGTTTTGGCAGGATCAAATGTATGCGGCCGTGTTATTTGTGGCAGCGGCCGAAGACTTAGTGCTTGTAGCTTTAGCGGAGCCTTTACGAATTATATGAATATAAATTGTCATCTGCAAGCAAATGATTTCGCGAACAATCTTTTGTAGCGCTTACGGTACGGAATACAATTATCCTTGGCTACATGTCACTATCTATCGAATAGCCTGTCTCACCGCTATTTAATATCTGTCCCACACACGTCCTCAATATCTGCTGCGATTTGCCGCGAAGCTAGCTTAACTAATAACTTCCTTCTCTGATAAATACATCCAGACGTATACTATCAGTTTAATCAGGTTTTACGGATGAAATGTAGTGATTTATAAACACTTCAATTATCTTATGCATATCATTTTGGCTAACGACAATGTTACTCTTGTACAATGTCGATCTTTTGGTGAGGTCACTTTTCAAATAGATGACTGGACAAGCTATTTGTCACTAGCCTCATCGATAAAACACATACTTACTCATCCAAACATGAGTACCACCGTGTTTTGCTGTCTACCTCAGCGACTATTGAGAATTGAATGCTTTTATTTGGATATGATAAGTGTGTAATAGCGTTAAACATAGTACATGTGTGATTTACCCGCTTTGGCAACTTGTAGAAGATCTCGTATACAAATGACAAAATTTGCAGCTGGCCCAAAATATGAGCCACCTATCTCCATACAAAAATCAAGATTAAAATATGACAAATAGACTGCTTCCGTTCAACATTAGGTCTTTTACCACGCACATCGATGACCTCAATGCAGAGTTTGCATGAGTCGACGATTGTGCGTAATATGTCCATTCGATAGCCGTATATTCAGAACATACAGCTAAACGAATTTCGATGACGCTGTAACATTGCTTACATTAGTACATATTCTTGCGGCTAAGAGCGACCACACAATTTCTACCGAATTCAAATCGGGTAAGTGTGCTGGCCATTGCATTACCTACATTTGCTGCTCATCGAAAAACTCGGTATAACTCCGACATTGGATCGATGCGTTTGTCCTTCTAGGATGTGTAGTTGGACCCTTAGTGAACATGAGAAATTGGAAGCAAGAAATCCGATAGTGTGTCGACATAGTGCTCAGATGACTGCCTCCTAGTGAGCACGGCCACCACATAATTATTCGCGCTGTAGGCAGCCCAACTAATGACCGACCCACCAATGTTCTGTTTGCGGATGGTGGCACGAAGCAAGAAGCGCATTTCAAGCCAAATGTTCTATTAAGCATCAGGGTCACCGGTATAAAACATTTTCTCATCAATTAAAATTACAGCGTCTTACTCCATCCTCACGTGGCTATGGGCCCAAATCCACCGCTCTTTTTGTGATACTATTTCAGAGGAACGGTGCTGTCCATTTTTCGTGTAAACAAATTAGTACTTACCTTGGAGAACGCAGGGTTGGTGTCAGCGGAGCACCTGAGCTCAGGATTGTTAGGAAGTGAAAATTTTCGTTGATGCCGCTTGTACCAGGAGTGGCATGTAGCGGATTTTTTTAAAAGAGCTTTTCGTACCCTTCTACTCTTGGCTTCGTGGAGCTAAAATGCGGTTTGCATCAGTGCGCGAGCACTTAATACGTCGCGAGATGTCCCTGACAGATCGTCCGACATCTCTCAGTTTTCAGATCCTTCCCCGATCTTCGTCTGGTAGCTCCTTTTTCTTTTCCTATGGCTTGCAGAATGCCAAAAATTCATATAAAACACTATCAAATCATCATTTCGATTTGATCTTGATTTTTGTAAGGAGATGATTGGCTCATATTTAAAAACTGCTGTAAATTGCGTCATTTATGTACGAGATCCTCTACAAACTGCTCAAAGTGGGTCGATTACACATGTACTATGTTTAACACAATCACACTTTTATCATATCCAATTAGCAGATCTCAATGCTCAATCGTCGCAGCGATAGACAGCAAATCATGGGTGGTACAGTTTTTTGGACAATGGTGTAGTCTAACAACGCTCCAATGAGACCGGTGTAGCTGGATATACAGCACTCAGTCAGAGGATGGCTATAGCTTACAGCCACTTACTTTTGAGAAACCAATTGCGTCGACTTACAAGTATACTTGTTTAAAGAGTTAGAAAGAATTATACAGTCAAAAAGCTTAGCTTGACGGTTCAGACGGAAATAAAATGCACAAGGATCTCTGAGAAACATGTCCCAAGGGACATGTTCTTGCTACAATTCTAAAGACAAGGTAAAACTTCATTTATAACTTATGTACTCTAATTAGCTTTTTCATAGCCTCCCAACACTAAGGTTATTCGCACCACTACAATATTCCTTTTTTGCTAGACACTTTGATGGATGATAGTACGTTCAATTATCAAATTATGTCGTACTTAGTACTAATGTATTGGATCTGGAACGACAATCGATAGGTTACGATACCACCTATGTCAGCTTTAATGGAAATTACCCAATATCTCTTCGAGCAAATTAAATCAATCTTTGTTTGATGTGTGACCCCGTTGTGTTTCTCCACCAGACTGACATTATTTTACAAAACGCCACTTACTGCATTTCCTCGCTATGGTCGTTGTACGACCGTACCATACCCTTTTATAAAGTGCATGAATGCAAGCAAGACGCCAATCGGTGAAGAGACGAAGACTCCTAACGGGTTTATTGGAGGAGTTTAAGGTGTGGTGGTGGATTACGAAACTGAAAACGATCTAAAAGGGGGAAATCGAAACCCAGAAGTTCTATGTGTGACGGCGATCTCGTCGCGCACGGAATCCATACACGGAACGTTGTGCCGCTATGCGATAAATGTGTTATGCATGACGCAAGATAACACGTCATCTGTGATCTTCATCAATTTTTCTACATGAACATCAACAGCTACTTGTCGTTAAGGAGAACCGCGATCAGGGTCGTTCAATGATCATGGATTCAATCCAAAGAAGTAAAGACTGACATCTACACGCCTCCCATGAGCAAATTAAACAGGCGGTAGGCAAAAGCTTAAGTTTGATGAACATAGGTCCTGAGGTTAAGATAGCTGCTGAGGTAGCGAGCGGGAGTCCCTTCTAGAAAGGTATTTAAATCCATTCACTCTGACGCAAGCAAGTATGTTGCTGGGCTGACATAGCCCCACATGGAAATCCGGTACCTGCAATTAAAAGGGTAACCGATTCTCTTGTCTGCAGGATCTAAGCGCAGAAAAGGACAACGCGTTTGTCCATTGGTAGTATAAAGCATGACGCTTAAGATGCATGCTGGCTGAAAGAGCAAGTGACAATGTGTCTGGTGTGCGTCTCGAACGCAAGCTTTGATATGACATTAGAACGCTAAAGACAGATTCCAGTCGAGCTTGTTCTATGTGTCTCCTGCAGCCACGCAAAGAAATGCTTTGGACAATTCTACGACAGACTCGGTCATGGACCCGCCCGTCCCACAAGTAATTGTGGGACGCAACCTGGGTCGCAAGTTGAACCTCGCCCTGGTGTTAAGAAATATCCACGGCGTATTGACAATATTACTGAAAGTGTATCTTGTACTTTAAAGAGTTATTGGACTCCAGGAACCCACGCCACTTCACCAGACGCTGTTATTGGTCGAGAAGGCTACGACGATAGAGAACTCTTGCCTACATGAAATTGAAATTTCCTCTACTTATCAAGCAATGCCAACGGAGGCCCGTGTATCAACGATAGCCCACTCGGGGTTGATTCATGAAATGAAAAATCTTTGCAATACCCTTTTATACTCATAGCGCGCTTGCGACGACGCAGGCGCGTCAGCAAGCGTCGGAGAGAAAGCAACTTCAGATGAAGACGCTAAAGGACTGCACGGTATGTATGCTACAGCCAGCGGCACGGTTGACGCCCTCGGCATGGGTGCCTTTACATCCATGTGGGTCAGTATCAGATACGACTTAAGCATTTTAAAATAAAGCACGGTTGTGTACAAAGTTCGCGTGGCAAGTTTACCGTATACGCTAGGCTTTTAGTGACCATGACCTTGAATGGGTTTTCTAAGGCGCGAGCGCACATTTTTCTTAAATACTGTAGACACTACATTTGTAGGTAGGCTCCTAGAATTTATTAAGACTTGGTCTCCGACCTCATGGTGTTTTATGCACCCTTTACCTTAATCTATGCACCCGTACCGTTAGCAGTGTTAGTTTTTGTTGTTTATCGTGGCTTTTAGACATGGCATAACGCACATGAATGAAGTCGTTTAATCGTGTAGATAGAAATGTGTAGACCTGTTTCTGAAAAAAGGTTGGGGTGACATCAGCTAGCGAATCATCAAGCTCTCTACCATAAAGCCCAAGACGAAGGTGTGGGAGCGTTAACGGGAAGCGCGGGCGTGGGAAGTTTAGAAAATGACGTACAGCCTGTAAAGACATGTACATAGTTGTTTATAGCAAGCACAACAGTTAGAAGCATCAAGCGCCAACGCTCAGGTGCATCAGCACACATGCTGCATATAATATCTCCAACAATGTGATTAATGATCTCTGTTTGACCATCGGTCTACAAAAAACACGACGTGGACCTTATTAAACGATTGCCAAGAATCTAGAAATTGGACTTCTAAAAGCTACTTGTCAACCAAAGGTCTCAATTAGAGATATTGTTATAGGCAGACCGTGTTGACGAATACTCGATCGAAGAGAAAGATGGAGCCTTCACCAACAAACTAGTCCGGTCCAACCGCTAATTAATACATCTTGCTCAAATGGTCAACAAAGGCTGCGATATCAGTGTTTTTGTCCAAATCTTTGAAAGGCCAAACACAAACTCCATTCTAACCGACTTCCAACTCCCCATAGGTACAGTTAGAATCACCAGTGGCGTAGACGCTTGTTAGGAGGGTTTTACCCGATGACACGTTTCGCACGTACGTACACAGGCACTCTACCCTTTTATAGAGTTTGAGTCACCAATACCTCTGACTCACCAAGCGATAATTCTACTCAAGACTAAGATGACCGCTCAACGCAGCATCATGTACGTCATAAAGGATCCGATACTTTAATTAATCATTATGGGAAAAACAATACGAAGCAAATTCTCTGCGATAGCACAATGGACCTTAATCGATACCATATAGATATAACCGAACACGAGAAGCGTGCTATCAATTCCATGTCCGACTTTTTCAACTCCTCGCTCCCAAGAGCACATAGAAAAGTGAAACTGTGATCAACACGGACATAAGCCGTACGAACCAATTCCGAGATGTACGACAACGAAGTAGTCACATGGGAACGATCATAATCTGGCCTGCATAACCACGAATTCTCCAAAGAGTTTTGATTTTCTGGCGTATATTTCATTTTAAATTTATATTCAGTGAAAAAAGAAATCCAGAGGGCCATTCTCTGTCAGAGATGGGCTGAGACTGGGCCCCAGTTCGTAATCACGCATGATCGATGTAGAAATAAACAGCTTAGATCCAAGGAAACGCACTTTGAATCTTACTAGAGCATACTTCATAGTTTTTGTCACGAAATGGATAGTGTTGCAGCTTTAAATTAATGGTACTTAGAAGCGATGGTACACTCATGTTCTTCCGTATATGTTTGTAGACGAGCACTGTCAATGGCAAATTATGAAGCGTATCAAACAGTACTGGGAGGCCTTTCCGGATCTGCAAAACCAAAAATCGAGGCATGAAGGCGACTTTTCGTTACTGCTTTGAATCATCATCTTCAATGCTACTCCAGTACAATTAGGTATCCATTCTAAAGGAATTTGGATGATAACCTCGCCATGACAGCCTTACTATCGCTATTTTGGCAAGTGATTAGCCAGACTAAGCAATTTACGCAAGTCCTTTTAATACTTAGTAGTTGGCCAATTAACTATGGCTTTAAGCTTAGCACGATATGCTTTCAGTCCACACTTTTAAACCTGAGAAAGATCTCTTCTCATCACCAATGATGCATTTTGAAGCATAACGTATATCTTATTGGAGCGCATGCACTCAATTACTGATCGAAAATGGTCGATGTAAATTTCCACATCTATATTTATGTGTTCCCCTAAACAGTGGACAAAGATGTCATTTAAACTAAGTCTGTGAGTAACCTCTGTGAGAACAAAACAGTTTTGTCACTCGACGATTAAATATATATATATATATATATATATATATATGATATTAAACTGTCCGTATGGTATAAATAGAGCATGTTGCTCCGGATCCAACTGCTGTGAGCGGATTAATCACTCGGACGCATGTTTTAAGTAACCATCGACTAAGCCGAGTGCGCTGTACATGGTCAAGAAAAATTGTTGTTATGGAGAATAGGCTTTTCAGGCGTTGGCGTTTGTGCTAAAATATTGCAGCTTAAAGTTATTGTAAACATGACTAAGGCGCCGCTTACCACCAGATTTCTTAACACATGAGATGAGTGTAGCGTCTGGTATAGTCTGGGGATTGACTATACCCGCCGCGTGCTTTGCACAAAAGAACTCATCTATAACATCGCACGATTATTTATGCAAAATACCATCAGCGTTTGACGCAGTATTTGGTTTTAGGACTAATTCTATTTATAAGACGTAAACTCTTGTCAAGATATAAGATAGACGGAAATTTACGACACACCTTGTCTAGTTTCACTAACCCAAGGTTAATAATAGATCTGATTGATTCTTTAGAATTGATGATCCACTACGCGCACTAGTTGTTGCTTGTGTGCCCTCAAGGATAGTCTCTTCCAATAAATTATGTAATTTCAATTCAGAATTAAGTCGAATGACCACCATATTGGATAGATCATCAGCCGTCAAGGTTTGGTGGAAATCATCTACAGGCATTCAGTCCTACTCTAATAAAACGTGTAAAGATGGGAGGGTCGATAGGCAACATGAACCATCAACATCAACTGTCGCTACGTGGGCGAGTGTAAGCTGCTGTTCGATATACTTACTCTGTGATAAACAGACTCTTTGCGTATCGTAGCATCCATATGACGTCGCTGACGTCTAGTTAATATAATTCTACACCTGAACGGATCCAAAACATCAGGTTCCACAATGTTTTTAGTATCTACAACCTTAACTTGATGTATACGAGAGCCGAGATCATCACCTACATTCGGTTAAATAGTTGCCTCAGGTATATCACTCAGTGGAATTCGTGGCTTTGCACACGCATCATTTGAGCATAGTTATTGATGTTTTGGTGTCTTGCCAACAATGTCCTTACCTATATTCAGTGAGGTGCGATTTCAGCCGCCCACACTCTGCGGATATTTACTGTCCATTGCATGCACATCAATTGAGCAAAGATCATGATGCCTTGCATGTCGTCAACAAAGTCATTATCGAATTTGTGAGGTGCTATTGCAGCCGTCCTCAAACTGTATTAAAACCTTGCCCCTGTACGTACGAGAAATCGCCCTTAAATGATGGCTTTTAAGTATTTCGATGAACCACGTCTTAAGATGACACGTGTCAATGATTGATTAAACGGGACCTGACTTTATTTACTGTTTTATAGTGATAATAACCTCATCTACGTCTTTAACCTTCAAAACTCTGCAAAAAAATCCAAGAGTCCTAATCTAGGTTCTTTTGATGTAACCACATCCTTAGAATACCCTATACGAGATGTACTATCAGGCCATAATCGTTGTAATACGGTATAATTAACTGATCTTCTGTGTGCACCGCACGACACAGTACCGGTTATACAAAACGTTGTGTGATCCCGTTTGCAGAGCTTGTGAAGATGAAGCAATCGTTATTAGAACAGAAAAAGTCTTGTTACTGACTGACCTAGCAGTTCCGACATTGGGATAAAAATAGCGCTAATGTGCGCTTGGACCCGTATATCCCGGTTGCCTTAAAAATACCTCTTCCTCGCCTCTACGCGGCACATGCAAAACGTATCTTTGCTACTAAGCTAGGCCTTGCAGTCTAGACACTTCAGCTCTTTAACGATATCTTATATCGACCGCCACTATATTATTTTACGTAAATATGATCTGATTAAGGATGTTTGAGCCATTCATGTATCATTAAAAAGGTCTATCTTGACCTTGCTCAAGCCTAAATTGGGAATGTGGATACGCCGCTGCTGATGTGTACCCATTTTCCAGGACTTAGGTAACGTCACCCGAATTCCTGCGCAACAGTAGGGCTTTTCCCTTCTCAGCTATCACGTAGTACATACGCCCGTTGGACCTCAAACTTCAAGTAAGCGATACGCCCACCAGAAGCTTTATTATCACGTAAGCGATACGCTCACCAGAGCTTAATCAGAATTAGTATCCCACTTTTACGTTCAACCAGCCGACTGTAAGTCTACTTTGCCTTGTAGTCTTCTTGATCATCCCTTTCGTGAGTAGCAGCGGCATAATTATCGGTACGGACCTGCAAAAGATCCTATATGATGTTTTCGTGCTCGTAAAAATGACCAGCGCGCCTAGGTCGATACAGATCTTGCACGGTACGGACTACTTATACGCGGCACCAACTAGCAGTTGTCCCTACGAATAATCTTGAGCCTATATAGTATAGATCTTCGTTGTATTACTGTACTCATTCAAACTAATCAGAATGGCCTTAATTATCTATAAGCATGTACCGGACGAACGCCTTATTACATCAGAGCTTAGTAGATTCTGGAAAGCTTTCGACACACTTGGCAGCTATCTCGGCATGCGTTCTGGCTTCATCGGGAATGCCAACACCAAATGTGATCAAGAATGGATGCGCATGTCCTTATTTCACTGCTGCATCCGCCATGTGACCACTAGGGCATTACACCCTCAACTGCTTCACGCAGACGGAACAGCACCCGCTGGCCACATATTGACTTTCGTAACATGGTAAATATGCTTGGCATTTGCTCGATCATAGCGCCCGTACAGCCATACATGGATTTTCACTTACCTGTCGAGCTCTTGATGTGGCTGACCATATTCGAAAGAACCTGTAGAGCATCTTGACTCATCCCAGAAGGTAGGAGGTCGTGGATGGAAATCTCATTCCGAGAGACTTGAACACCACGTCGCGTGCATTTTTATTCTTGCTGCAACTTCTGGTATGTCTCGCTGGCTCACGGAAGGTCTAGTTTCTTTTGACATCGAAAGAGAATCAAGCTTAATCTATCGGAATAAAAGAGTAGGAATGAAGCAGCACGCAATGTAAGTGCATAAACATACTGTGCCTTCATCATGACGACAAAAGGCGAAGATGCTCGCGCACTACCACGTATCTCCACCAGCATTTGGAATCAATTTACTCCCGTTTTGTCGTATAGATGTGTGAGTCCATATTACATGTCAATGTCGATCCATTGGAACGGCACTGAGTCGGGGCCATGGTCGATGAACCTACTATACAGCTTGCGCGACGTCGTACCAACATTGCAGATATGTATTCGATTCTTTGAGTATCAAAAAGGTTTCGATCGTTACCACTATACGCTACGCTCTTTAGGTCCCGACTTTCATATGTCTATAGAGCTGGACAGCTACTAGCACTTATGTGGTGCCGAGACCAGTGGACGACACTTAGTTAGGATGATTGTTGTACAAGAGAAAATTATTTCTAAAAATAGAGCGTCCGTTAGACATCTATGCCTTTCCGACTAATGAAATTACATGCATGTATCGCCGGTTTGAAACGCGAACAATTATTGGTGCTGCTAGATGGCGTCTCTCTCGCACATGAGCGCAAGCTTTCGGCGCCCCTTTAGGTTGGGTTGGACAATGTCCAGTTGAATATCCTTCAATCCAAAAAAAATATTTAATACAACAAAGTCGAGACAGGCACCTAATCCGTTCCCTAAACGTAGGGTTGCGAATGCGCTAATAGCACTGCACACGGCACCCGGTATGGGATCGGTAATCATTACGAACCCACTCGACGATATGCCGTTGATGTTTTTAAGCACCACGGTTAGGGTCAACTTGCGATCCCTCACGCTTCTCACCAGTAATAGGAGCAGCAAACGGGTACACTGAACGAATCCCGATGTGGACTCGCAGTCATCGGCACGGCCGCAGCGTATCGCGTGCGTAACATCGCCTGCAACAGGCCTTTGGCCCTCAATTTGTCGAAGTCATAACCGAGTTTCTGCTCGAGACGTACGTCAGCCTTGTCAACGCTTGCTCTCAAAGCATTTATGCTTCTTAAGCACCGTGTTTTATGCAACCAGCGTATAAATGTATTGTCTTCTTCAGCGGCCAACTCCCCTACGTCTAGGAGTACGGAGATACCCGAATCGATGGAACAGGTACACCATGACCTTGGTCTAAAAGTCTTGCCTTGTATCGACTTGGAGTCATAACATACGGCACCAGGTATCTCTCACGCAATACATGCCTGATTCAACCTCGTCAGGTGTACTGGCTGCCGGATCAATGGTCCACGATGCCAAAGGCTGACCAGTAGTCTGGCGGAGACGTTCCTCCAAACTGAGAGGCATAAACACATAGTCGGTATGAATTTCTAGTGTCTCCATGATCTGAGATCTGCGCTGGGCGCTCTCCCGTTGTTGGAGCACCTGATCATATGGGCAATCTTGCCGAAAGGGTGTCTCGTACTTCCATGAACTCTCAGACTCAGAGTATCTTCGCCGCTTCACCGATTATTGGTATTTTCTATGACGACGGCGTCGTTGCAGTAACTTCTCCCCATGGGACAGGAGTTCCCCTTGCTCGTCAAGCAACGCCGGCGGCGGTCGGTGTGTCGGCTGCATCCCATGAGGCTTTGGGTTACGAGGTGAAAAGTCTTCGCGGGACTTTCGGTCAGAACCAGCGCACTCTTGACGCGGTGCAAGCTCGCTTGTCGACGTTTGAAAGGAGTCAGACACGGATGGAGGTGCAACTTGACCTCCTGATTCGGATGCAGCAGCCTGTGGCAAAGCCAACTTCGGCGGCGTAAGCGCCCCCGATCCACCTGGTACGGATCCCGATACGGCTTATGGAGGCCAACGTAAAACACGTGTTCTGTACGCAGTTTGCGCGGTAAGTTGAGCGTATACGCAAGAACCTTCGTGGACACGATCGTAAATTGTCCAATGAAGCGAGGACGCAGTTTAGTCTTAAACACAACAGACCCTACCTTTGTAGGTAGGCTCTTAGCGTTCAGTAAGACTTGGTCACCGACCTCATAACTTTCGATACAGCTCCTGTCTTTAGCATCCTCTTGTTCCTTCTGTTTGTATTGGCTATCAGCCATTGCGTCACGCACATGTCTCAAGACATTCAATCGCGTTGTGAGGAACGCAATCACCTGGTTTTGAACAGTAGAAGAGCTGACATCAGCAAGCCGACCAGACAACTCTTCCCCTAAGCCCTGAACGACGTAGTGGTAGCGTCAATGGAACACGGAGGGTGGATAAGGCCATTCACATAGAACGGAGTAGAGCCGGTCGAGGCATGGACGGCATCGTTCATGGCGAACTCAACAATGGGGAGCATTGAGATCCAACGCCGAGGCGTCTCAGCGCACACTCTGCGTAAGACTTCACAGAGTACGCAATTAACACGCTCAGTATGACCATCGTTCTACGGATGATCCGCTGTAGGCATGTCTAATCCGGTGCCGAGCACCTTAAATATGGCCTTCCAAAACTTTCCCGGACAACGAGGATCGCGGTCAGAGACAATTGCCAGTGGCAGGCCGTGTTGTCGAAACATGCGATCAATAAACATCAAAGCTGTACCTTCACCATCAATCAAATCAGGGACAGCCGCTAATGAGCCATTTTTCTCAAACGGTCGACTAAGACCACAATACATGTGTTGCACTCCGAATCCTCCGGTAGACCAAACACAAAGTCCACGCTGATGGACTCCCAACACCAAGAGGGTACAGGCAAAGTATCCAGTAGCGAAGTCATATGTACCGAGAGTTTGACCCGTTGGCACGGCTCACATGTGCGCACGTAAGTGCTTAACCATTTATAGAGTTTGATCCACCAGAACCTCTGGCTTACTAAGCCGTAGGTCTTCTCACTACAGAGATGACCGCTAATAGCGGTGTCGTGCACCTCATAGAGGATGCGATACTTCAGTTCTTCATCATGTGGAACAATGATACGCGGTGTATCCGAGATATCCGTGCGATAGCACAACAATCCGTTGTCGATATAACATCGATGTAGCCTTGCACGCGAACATGCCGACAATTTAGTGTCCGAGTCTTGAACCTCATCGCTTCCAAGAGCACGCAGCAGAGCTACACATTATTCATTCGTCACTGTCTGGCAGGACAGTGCTGGTGAACCCCAAACACCAGGACCCTAAGGTTTAACTTTTGCTGCCGGTTATCGAACCGGTGACCTCTGGGATATGGCTGCCACAAATACCCACTTGAGCTACAGCGAGCTTGAACAGTAGCTCATACTGGTATCCTATAACTGTAGTACTACTTATAGTGTCTATTGACACATGGACACACTAATCCATCCGTATGTCCATATCACACATGTCGCATCACCTAATTTTTAACAATCCGTGCGTCATTTGTCCCCCATTTTTGTGTCAACGGAAAGCTGTGTGCCACATCAGAGATCCCGTTTTATGGGAAAGGAACATGGAAAAGGATCGGCTGTATTGATGGGACGGTTGGCTAAAGAATGGATCAGGAAAGATGAGTAGCAACGGTAGGAACGAGTTGGCACTCATAACATAATTCACTTTTGGTTTTGCTGCTTCGACCAACAGTGTTCTTCACTTCAACGCTCTGCTAACTGTAACAGGTTATGAGCCCAAGTAACGACTCCACGCCCAAGGTGGCACAGTTTGACGGCACCAACTATCCGTTATGGGCGTTCAAGATGAAGATGTACCTCATCTCCAAGGGGTTATGGGAAGCGGTTGAAGCCACATCTGGCGTCACCGAGGCGAAGGAGCAGGCGCACGCGGCGATCGTGCTCAACTTGAGCGATACGCAGCTCATGCATGTCATTACAACGAGTAATGCACGCGAAGCATGGGGAGCTCTCGCACGAGTTCATCGGACTCAAGACATGGCAAGTCGGCTGTGGCTGAAGGAGAAGTTTGCGACATTCAAGTTTACGGCACCGGACATGAGCGCCCACGT
>JH598462.1:0-13972 GCA_000173235.2 Hyaloperonospora arabidopsidis Emoy2 | reverse complement strand
CGGTGGAGCAGCCACGCAACGAAGGCACGCCTAGTGTAATTGACGTCGTGGAGGATGTCGACGATATTCAGGATTTAAGTGACCACGGAACAAGCGATGAGGGAACCTGCACGCCGGTACCAGGCAGTCCGATTATGACACCTAATAGCACAGGACCAATGGACAGACCAACCGGAGCGGTAACCACACGACAATCAAGCACACCAGGACGAGACGGCGAACAAGAGTCGAATGTGAGACCAGTACGCAAGAAGCAAGCGATTAAGCGCTACGAGCAAGAGTTTCCCAATCTACGGCGAGGAACCTTCAACCTCGACGACTATGACGCTAGCTACGAGGCACAGTACTGTTTAAGCACCGAAGAGGATGGTGAAAGCGCATCGACATACTATCAAGTGTTGGAAAGCAAGTACAAGGACGACTGGATGCGTGCAATGGAAAGTGAGATTCAATCTCTGACACAGCACGACACATGGACGCTTCAAGATTTACCCTTGGACAAAAGATCAATCGGTTGCAAGTGGGTATTTCGCATAAAGCGCAAACCTAACGGAGAAATCGTAAAGTTCAAGGCACGACTCGTAGCGAAGGGATTCACCCAGCGTCCTGGCGTGGACTATTTTGAGACGTTTGCTCCAGTAGCACGAAAAGAGTCAATCAACGTTGCTATAGCACTTGCGGCAGAGCAAGATTTGATAATGGAGAATGTTGACGTCGACACTGCTTTCCTCTACGGCGAGATCAAGGAAGTGATCTACATGGATCAGCCGGATGGATTTGTTGACGAGCAACACCGTGACAAGAAGTGTCTGCTAAACAAAGCTTTGTACGGTACAAAGCAAGCGGCACGAGAATGGAATCATCGTCTCAACGCACACCTTAAAAGCCAAGGGTTCACGCGTACGTCTGTCGATCTTTGTGTCTATGTGCGACAATCAGATGCTCAATTTAGTCTCGTGATCATTCACGTTGACGATTTGATGCTCTTCGCACGGACACAAGAACACATCGATGACATCAAGCGTGCACTCAAGACCGAGTTCAGTATCAAAGAGCTCGGCGAACTGAAGTACTGTCTCGGCATCGAGTTGACGCGTGATCGCAAGTGCAAATCAATCAGAATGAATCAGCGTCAAGCGTTTGGCAGAGAAATTCGGCGTCGACCAATGCAAGGACGTGCACACACCGTCAAACGAAAGTGAAAAACTGACCAAGCTGGGGGACGATGATGAATTCGTGCCCAAGTGGCCTTACCGTGAGCTAGTTGGTGCACTCATGTACGTTGCAACGTGCACTAGACCAGACATCATGCACGCGGTAGGAGAAGTGGCCAAATACTGCGAAAGGCATGGGAAAAGCCACTGGATCGCGGCCAAGCGTGTGTTGAAATACCTGAAGACAACTGCGGATTACAGCATTGTATTTCACGGCAAGGACAAGGGAGAGCTGCTCGGTTTTGCGGATGCGTCATGGGCAAGCGACCTGGATTCTCGCCGCTCGACGACAGGCTACGTGTTCTTTCTGCGCGGCAACGTGGTGTCGTGGAAGTCGAAGCGACAACCTACAGTGGCAACTTCTAGCACCGAGGCTGAGTACATGGCATTGTACGCTGCAGCGCAAGAGGCGGTGTGGCTACGCCTCTTACTGTCCGACATTGGCGTCGAACTTGGAGCGGCTACGACCATCTATGAAGACAATCAAGGTTGTATTGCGCTGGCGAAGAATCCAGTCTTTCATGCAAGAACAAAACATATCGACATCAAGTATCACTTCCTTCGCGAAAAGGTAGAGGAAGGCGTCATTGAGCTTGAGTACTTGCCAACCGAAGCGATAATTGCAGACGGCTTGACGAAGGCTCTCAGGCGTACCAAGCATGCAATTTTTCTGCAAGGTCTAAATCTGGAAGTGTAGGCGATTCGAAGTATATATGTGCGCATCAAGGGAGAGTGTTAAAAATTAGGTGATGCGACATGTGTGATATGGACATACGGATGGATTAGTGTGTCCATGTGTCAATAGACACTATAAGTAGTACTACACTTATAGGATACCAGTATGAGCTACTGTTCAAGCTCGCTGTAGCTCAAGTGGGTATTTGTGGCAGCCATATCCCAGAGGTCACCGGTTCGATAACCGGCAGCAAAAGTTAAACCTTAGGGTCCTGGTGTTTGGGGTTCACCAGCACTGTCCTGCCAGACAGTGACGTCCCCCATTTTTGTGTCAACGGAAAGCTGTGTGCCACATCAGAGATCCCGTTTTATGGGAAAGGAACATGGAAAAGGATCGGCTGTATTGATGGGACGGTTGGCTAAAGAATGGATCAGGAAAGATGAGTAGCAACGGTACTTATGAGTAGCAACGGTAGGAACGAGTTGGCACTCATAACATAATTCACTTTTGGTTTTGCTGCTTCGACCAACAGTGTTCTTCACTTCAACGCTCTGCTAACTGTAACAACCTCTGGCTTACTAAGCCGTAGGTCTTCTCACTACAGAGATGACCGCTAATAGCGGTGTCGTGCACCTCATAGAGGATGCGATACTTCAGTTCTTTATCATGTGGAACAATGATACGCGGGGTATCCGAGGTATCCGTGCGATAGCACAACAATCCGTTGTCGATATAACATCGATGTAGCCTTGCACGCGAACATGCCGACAATTTAGTGTCCGAGTCTTGAACCTCATCGCTTCCAAGAGCACGCAGCAGAGCTACACATTATTCATTCTTGGCATAGGATGCACGGATCAAGTCAGCATTTGACGACTACAAAATCGTAACATGAGCAAGCTCATGGTCGGGCCGTCGTGACAGCGCATCAGCCAACGTATTTTTCTTTCCCGGCTTATAATTTACGTCGAAGTTATATTCTGCAAAGAATGAAAGCCAACGGGCCATCCTTTGCGAGAGGTGAGGCGATTGGGTCGCCGTGCGTAAAGACGCATGATTGGTATAGACTAAAAAAGGCTTAGATCCAAGCAGATGAACTCTGAGCTTGATTAAACATGCTTCATAGCAAGTAGCTCTTTGTCGTGAACTGGGTAGTTCTTTTCAGCAGCTTGTAGCTGGCGGGATTCAAAAGCGATGACACGCTCGCGTTCTCCAACATCTGTTTGTAACAGATCACAGCCAATGTTAAAAATCCGAAGCGTAACAGACGTCACTGAAAGGCCGATCAGAATCTGGCAAAGCCAAAATCGGGGCATGTAGAAGACTCTCCTTTACGGCCTTAAAAGCCTCTGCTTCAGTGCTATTCCATCACCACTCCACACTCCTTTTAAGGAGATTGAGTAATGGCTGAGCCATATCAGCGTAATTCTCGCTATACTTGCGCAAGTAATTGGCAAGGCCAAGCCATTTGCGTAGGTTCTTTTGGTTTTTAGGAATTGGCCATCTACTATGGCCTTTAACTTTGCACGATCTGCCCGAAGGCCTCGCTTCCCAATGAAGCATCCCAAAAATGGGATCTCGTCCGCACCAAATATACATTTAGATGCATTAGAATAGAGCTTATTAGTGCGCATGCACTCGAGCACAGCTCGTAAATGGTCGATGTGATTATCCACATCTGACGGAACCTGTATCGCCCGACTATGGACAAAATGTAATCGAATATGTTTGTGAATACGCACGGTGAGGGCGGGACAATTGCGCCACCAGAAAATTAAACGTAGGCTGGGCATTGGGAATCCCCTGTGGCTTTACCAGCCACTCCGAAAGCATACCGTTTGTAGTAGTAACCGCTGTAAGCGGGATATTACTTGATCGCATTGGCAGTTGATAATAACCATCGACCAGGTCGAGTGAACTGTACATTGAACATCCTGCCATGTTGTTCTGAAGAACGTGTTTGTGCTGGTATAGTGGCCGCATTAAGCTTATTGTAAGCATGCACGATACACCACTTACCATTAGGCTTTTTGACACAAAATGTTGGTGTGGAATGAGGAGACTTGCTCTCCCGCACCATTCCCGCCGCGTGCTTAGCACTGAAAAAATCGTCAATGACATCACATTGTTCCTTTGGCAAAGGCCCACTGCCTTGTAACGCAGTATTTGGTTTCAGGAACCAAGTCAATTTCATGACGTGAGCCCCTATCGGGAGGTAATCCAGACGGTGGATTATGACATACCACGTCTTGAAATCCCTTAACCAAAGAGTAGTAGGGGTCTGAAGGGTTCTTCAAAATAGATGATCCAATTCGTACACTAAATGCCGCCTTTGTACTTTCAAGTACCGTCTCATCCAATAGAGACGAGGAGTTGAACTAATTATCGGGTCTAAGGACCACCATATCGGATAAGTCGCCTGCCTTCAAGGCCTGACTAAACTCGTCTATAGACATTTCGTCTAGCTCTAACAGAGTTAACAATGGGAGGACCGCAAGGCCAACTTCACCATCCACGTGAACTGTCACGACATCGAACAATGTATATAGCTGATTGCTAGTGTCGCTAAGCGACATTAAACACGCTTTTCATCGCGCAGCCGCCATTTGGCGTCGCTGCCGTCTCTGAAAAGAAACTGAACTCCTCAGCGAGGGCGGACTATCTGGTCCTACAAGGTGATTAGCTTTGTCAACCTTAGAGTACTCTAAACAAGAGCTGATGTCATTACCGACATCCGGTGCAGAGTTACGTAACTCGAACTCATCACCCGGCGAGTTATCCGCCACTGTATCATACCCTTGATGTCTGGGCGTCTCGCCAACAACTCCAGTATCGACATTCAGTGAGATTCTATGAAAGCCGCCATCACTCTGTGGATGTTCACGTGCCACTGCACATATCTCTAAGGGATCACACCCCAAATGACTCGACCTGGGGTCATCAATGCTATCAGCATCTAGTGGTTCAATGTAACAACAAATGCCACTCAACGGAGTACGTGCCGTCTCACATGATATCATCGATCTCAGAGTCAACTAACTCAGACATTCTGATGTCCATCACACTAATTGACTCAATCTGTGGCTTGCGCCAATAGCGCTTCTGTTGTATAGCAAAGGGGTGTTCATGCCTCTCCAGAGCTTCACTAGAAACATTGCGCGTTGCGCCAAAGGTCTTGGACCTCCAATTAATCCATGGCTCGTGGCGTTCCAGCCAGAACATACCGAGAATGAGAGTCCAAATCCAGGACAAGACAGCGTTCAATGCTGATAAAGTCATAAAACTTTACACCTAAGTTCTACAGAACTTTAGATGCGGTGACACGGGCCCCCGTTGCTAGACGCACCGTGATATAATCACCTTCATGCGCTTTTAGTGCCTCAGAATACTGCTGACTTCCTTCAAAGGATCGGTGTCGGACGTAGTTGCCCGATGCCCCAGAGTCAATCCAAATTGACCACGGCTCTTCAAAGCACTTAATGGTTGCCGAAGCAACCAACAAGCCTGACTTGTATTCACATATCGTGGCAACGTCCACGAAATTGTGTGGGGCTAAGCCCTGTTCAGATATACCTCCTAGAGCCTCTACAAATCCTATTTCCTCCCCAGTAGGGCGCCCTGCGCCTAGTGCGAGTCGACATTTTCCCGCACCGTTCCATATTTCAGGCGTAAGCGGTATTACGGCTCGGCCGATTTTGTCGTGGTTTACGCAATGGACAGTTGGGGCGGAGATGCCTTGTGCTTCCGCACGTGTAACATCTACGGATGTTACGTTGCTGTTCCACAGCTTGAAGTTCTGCTTCGTCATCGTCCGCATGACTGAGATCCATGAGCTCTGCCCTATCACGAGAAGATTGGGCGTGTCCATGCGTACCATAGAGAGCTGTTTCGAAATTAAACTCGGCGTTCAACGCTATGCCCACAGCCTCCTCAAAAGTTGAGGAGTGGACATGAAAAAGTTAGGTCCGAGCGACTCCAGTACGGAGACCTTCCATAAAAATAGTGGTACGGACTTCCTCAGGAAGGGGATCCAAATGCATAGCAGAAAGAAGAGTTCTCAAATCTTAAACATAGTCCGACAATCCCTCCTTCCCTTGTCGGGAGGATAAGAAGCGCGAACGCACCCGATAAGCCTGATTAGGGGGTGTGAACACGCGAGACATCTTCCTCTTAAGCAAATCCCACGTAGAAAACGCGACGTCTACAGACGCATCACACGTCAAAGCCCATTCTCTGGCTCTGCCGCCAAGTTGTGATATATCTAGGTCAACTTTCTGCTGCTCGGTTCGCAGCATAGCGGCGCTCATCCCCATTTCGACTTCTCGAATCCAGAGAAGGAGGGTTTCTCCCTCCTTTCCGTAAAATGACTTTACGCTCAGAACGAGTGGGTGAGCCTTAGGCTCTTCATCAGGAATAGCGATGTAACGAGTCGGCATAGCCGGCGCCACATGGTCATGGACCTGCCCGATTAACATGGCCTCAAATTGCATAAAATCTTCCAGCCGTGCATTAAGCACTTCCGGGTCTTGGGTCACAATATGGTCGCTGTGACGGGGTTACACAAATGGTTGTGATAACCAGGTACATTGGTGTGGTACACACAGAAAGAGATCAGTAGCAATGACAAGGCGTACTTTTGTATCACATATGCTAAGTGATAATACCGCACCCTATCGGTTATGGATAGAAGATTTCTATCGTAATAGGGTCTTCGTAGAGACGACGTAGTTCTGGTGTGGTACACAAGAAGAAATACGATGAGGACTATTCGATTAGGTAGCATAGTTTAAAGGTTAATACGAAATTAAGGTTTATTATCGCTATAAATAAGTGAATATATTCAGTTCCCCTTTTGATCAGTTTCAGACACGTGTCTTTCTAAGACACCTCTGGTCGTAAGAGTTAAGTGCCTGAGTTAAGGCTAAGTACTCTTGGGAATTAGTGCCACGTGATTCCTTAAAGTTGTAGTTCCCTAACCCATTGCTAGCAGCTTAAGAGCTTGTACATACACTTAGATTTAAGTCTCACTAAGTCAGTAAGACTTGAGACCCTTTAAGCTAATACCCGTTTAGGTTAATATATTAAGAGACTCTACGAGTCAGAATTCTTCCTATGTCAAAGGAGTAAGGGTAGCTCCGCTACACTTGTTATCACTTGTAGTAAATCTTTACCTGAGTTCATTAAAGACAGTTCCTCAGTAAGGATGGAAACAAAGATAAACCTCTCTGAGGCCCAAGGATTAGCGCTGGAGAAACTCAGAGCGCTAGTCGGGAATGAACGAGTAGATTTAATCGTTGCACACGGTCCTGGCGTGATTCGTGCACATCTTAAAGCTCTTATGCAGTTTACATCCAATCAAATTGGACAAGTACATGATCATTTGACATCGGATTTGTCTACTCTGTATGTCCCCATACCAGATTAAGAGCCAAGGGCTCGCCCCCTTGTCTTGAGATAAAGACATTTGAGGGAGAAGAAGGGGAGAATCTCCTTCTGTAGATCAGAGACTTGGAAATGGCCATGAACCCCACTATGCTCTAGTCGGAGCAACAGCGAGTTGGGATGGCTATCTTAAAACTGGTTGTTAGAGCCATAGAATGGGATCTCACATGTAGCACGTCTGTAGCCGAGGCTTTCCCCACAGGGGATTTGCTGATACAGAAAAAATCTCGGGTGTTTACTCCGCCAAATCAGGCATAACGCGTGCGTTCTCGTTTCCTATCTCCCTTTCAGGGCAAGAAAGAACTATCGGACTATGTCCAGGAACGGATAACTTTAATCGCTGCCATGCAGCTTGATCCCTTACCAGAAATGGTTCCGGTTACCATCTTCATGGAGGGCCTTCGTACGAGCGTGGCTCAAATGAAATTATTCCGGGTCCACCCCGCCTCCTTTGAGGCGGCTGTGGATATCGCGTTGAACTCTAAGTTCAACTTTAAGGCAGCCCGCTTTGACACCCGTGAGTACAGCACAAACACGGCGAACTCAATTTTTTTATCCAATAGGCCGGAGCCTATGGACATCAGTCTCGACGAGACGGACCAAGAAGAAAAGCTGCAAGCTGTAGAACTACATTAAAACATTCGACGATGTTTCACGTGCGGAAGCACAGAGCATCTACGACCTAATTGCCCTTGACGCCAGGCTACGTCAGACCGAAATCCGCTGCTAAACAGAAGTCTGGTACGGTGCGGGAAAACGTAGACTCCCAGTAGGCGCGGGGTGCCCTGCTGGGGAAGAACTATGTTCTGTTGAGTCTCTAGGAGGTAGTGGCGAGCAGAATTTATCCCCCAAGTAGTCCCGTACACTCTAACACGGGTCGTGAATACAAGCCAGGCTTGTTGGTCGCAAAGATGACTATTAAGGGCTTTGACAAACTCTGTTAGATTTAGATAGACTCCGGTGCATCCGGTATTTATGTCAGGCGATGTTCCTTTGAAGGGAATCCACATTATGTTGAGGCGCTACAAGCGCACAAGGGTGATACAATCACTGTTCTCTTATCGATAGAGACTCTAGTAACCGTGCCCAAAGTTTCTGTGAACTTGGGTGTGAAGTTTTTCGATTTTGATGGTATTGAGCGCTGTTTAGTCCCTAATTTGGACTCGAGATATGATCTCATTTTTGGTATGGCCTGGCTTGAGTTCCACGAGCCATAAATCGAATAAAGGTCGCAAACATTAGGCGCAAAGAGCACTGCCCCTAGCGGGGCTTTGAAGAGTAATGAACACATCTTTGCAAGGAATCGGAAGCGCTATTGGCGCGATGCACTGGATGATAATGTCAGTGTGCTGGACATCAGAATGTCATAATTAGTTGATTCTGACGATATCAGAGACATGAATATAGAGAAAAGCTCGTTATGTGATATTGAAGCGGCACGTACTCCGCTAAGTGATAGTCGTTGTGAGAGCAACGTAATGAATGCTGAAAGCGTTGTTGACAAAGCGTCAATCATCAAGGGTTGAACCCATCAGATGGGTGTGTGGGGTGGCACATAAGTACCCACTGAGTGACGTAGGCTATGATAGCGACGCGCAGAATGTCAATATTGACGTTGTTGGTGAAATACCAAGGCATCCCGAGCCCGGCTCAGCGGATGCACATGAAGTGGCACGTAATCCACGTGATGACGATGTCATGTCCAATGAATCGTCATCGGCTGTGAATAGTGACGTCAGCTCTAGTTTAGAGAAAATTACGTTCGATGATGTGGTCATTCGATCCGACACCATAGAGTTGAACTCTTCTTCACTTTTGGATGAAGCCGTTCTGAAGGACACAAAAGCGGCACTCGATCCGCGTAGTGGGTCATTAATATTGAAAAAAACTCATATCTCTTTTGGTAAAGGAATTTCAAGATGTGGTGTGTCACGACCCACCCTCTGTTTTACCTTCAGATAGAGGTGTCCGTCATGAATTGACTTCGTTCCTGGGACTTAATACTGTGTCACACAACAGTGCCCCGTGCCTAAGGAGCATTGTGATGTCATTGATGAATTCTTCCGTACCACGCACGAGGCAGAAAGGGTACGTGAGAGCAAATCTCCACATTCGATACCGACATTTTGTGTCAAAAAGCCGAGCGGCAAGTGGAGTATTGTACATGCTTATAACAAGCTTAATGTGGCCACTCTTCTGGCAAAGACGCCCATTACTCGGAAGGACGTTGTTTAAAACAACATGGTTAGTTGTACTATGTATAGCGCACTCGACTGACTGATGGATAGTATCAATTGCTCATGCGAGCGAGTGATATTCCGCTTACAGCAGTGAGCACCCCGAGTGGTATGCTATGGGAATGGCTGGTGATTCCCTAAGGGCTGTCTAATGCACCGGCAACATTTAATCGTCTGGTGACGCAACTTTTACGCCCACATCGCGATTATCTACAGACGTACTTTGATGACATTTTTGTCCATAATCTTGCCGAACAAGGTCGGTCAGGTGTTGACAATCACATCGATCATTTGCGAGCTGTGCTCGAGTGCATGCGGACTAATAGATTGTACGCCAACGCGTCTAGATGCATTTTTGGTGCAGAAGAAATTTCTTTTCTCGGCTGTTTCATTGGTAAGCGCGGCCTTAGAGCGGATCCCGCTAATGTCAAGGCTATAGTGGTCTAGCCGATTTCCTAAGAATCAAAAAGACTTGCGTAAGTGGTCAGGCCTTGCCAGTTACTTATACAGATATAGTGAAAATTACGCCGATGTGACTCGGCCATTAACTGATGTCCTTAAAAAGTACACAGATTGGCGCTGGGGAAACACCTTTGCTGACGCATTTCGGGCAATAAAGGAAAGTCTCCTCCATGCTCCCATTTTGGCATTGCCAAATTCTGAGTACCCTTTTAGTGTTGTCTCCGATGCGTCCGACTTTGACATAGGCAGCGTTCTGTTACAAACAAATGCTGCGGGCCTCGACCGAATTATCGCATTTGAATCTCGTCAGCTGATAGCTGCTAAAACGAACTATCCATTTCATGACAAAGCGTTACTTGCTATGAAGTATGCACTCGTCAAATTTAGAGTCCATATGCTTGGCTCCAATCCATTCGTCGTCTATACGGATCATGCGTCATTACGCACGGCGCCACATTCGCCTCACCTCTCTCAGAGAATGGCTCGGTGGCTTTCATTCTTTGCGGAATATAACTTCGAGGTGAAGTATAAGCCAAGCAAACAAAATGTGTTAGCAGATGCCCTATCTCGCAGACCTGATTATGATCTTGCTCATGTCACGACTTTGTTGTATCCTATTGAGGAGTTAATTCGTGTGGCATATTTACGGGATTCTCAGTGTGTGGTATTGTTTCGTGCCCTTGGGAGTGAGGAATACAAGGACTCGGACAGTCAATTATCGGCACGCTTGCGGGACAGCCTACATCGATATTCCATAGGTAATGGTCTCTTGTGCTATCGCACAGATGTAGCGGATACCGCTCGCATTGCTGTAACTCACGATGAGGATTTAAAGTATAGAATCCTCTTTGAGGCCCACGATACTGCCCTCAGTGAGCATTTGGGCGGGGAAGGACTTATGGCTCTGTGAGTCAACCCTACTGGTGGCCGAAACTATACAAATGGGTGAGCACATACGTGCGTACATGCGAAACGTGCCAGCGGGTGAAACACTCGGTACGTCGGCTGCGCCGCTCGCTAGTTTGCTTGTGCCCACGGGGTGATAGTATTCCATCAGCAAGGATTTTGTGTTTGGTCTTCCCAAAGACTGTGACGGCAATACGGGGATTGTGGTCTTCGTTGACCGTTTAAGCAAAATGGATCACTTAGCGGCTGTGCCGGACTCCATCGATGGTAAAAGTATAAATATGCTCTTTGTAGATCGTGTGTTTCGTGAACACGGGTTGCCGCTAGCAATCATCTCTGATCGCGACCCTCGCTTCACCGAAAAGTCTAGTACTTCCATGTTCAAGGTGCTTGGCACGCGATTGGACATGTCCACAGCGTATCATCCGCAGACCGATGGTCAAATAGAGCGTATTAATCGCGTCATTGGCAACGTTCTTCGCAGTGTTTGTGCTGAGTCGCCTAAGACTTGGAGTTCGATGCTCCCTGCCATTGAGTTTGCGTTGAACAACGCCGTTCATGCCTCGACCGGCTTTACTCCCTTCTATGTGAATAGCCTCACGCACCCCTGCGTTCCGCTCTTGTTACCTCTACGTGGTTCTGGGTTTGGTCGGGGAGTGTCTGCCAAAAAGCTTGCTAATATCAGCTCTACCACGATGTAGAAACAAGTAAGCGAGTTTCTCGCGACACGCTTTAGTGTCTTACGACATGTGCATGATGCAATGGCTGATAGCCAAGATAAACAAAAAGAACAAGCTGATGCTAAGGGCAGAGGATGTATTGATTCTTATGAAGTTGGAGACCAAGTCTTAACAAATGCTAAGAACCTACCTACAAATGTAGTGTCTGCCGTCTTCAAGACAAAATTGTGTCCACGCTTCATTGATCCGTTCACGGTCATTAATGAGAAAGGCCTTGTCTATACACTCAATCTCCCGCGCAAGTTGCACACACCCAGTGTTTTACGTTGGCTTGCTTAAGCCATATCATGATCTTCTCTCTTAAACCTGAAGGCGCTTGCGCCTGAGGGTAGGAAGTCGTCCCCGATAAATGCATCTTCGTCTAGAGCTCCTTCTGTCCATCCAGTCGAGGCAGGCTGTACTCCACCTTCCGCAGTCATTTGTCGACCGAATAGATCGAGCCGAGACGGTTCATCTGATCACGCAACTTAGTCAACTCAGTCGATGACTGTTCACGATCGCGCTGCACTTGATCAAGAATCTCCCGGAGTTGTTTCCTCTCAGTTACAGACTGATTCAGTGCAGTCGGCACGTGATCGAAAGACTCGCGGAGTTGCGTCACCTCTGATACCAAGTCTTCGTAAGACTGTACCGACATACCAACCTCCTCCTGCGTTGCTTGAAGAGCAAGGGAACTTTAGTTCCATGTGGAGAGATTTCTGAAGTGGTGTCGTCACAAAGGTCAATAACAGTACCTGGTGAAGTGGCGTGGATACCCTGAGTCTTAGAAATCATGGGGGGTTGAGGTACCCCTTCAGTAAGATTGCTCGTACGCCGTTGACATTTCGGGCGTCGCACTGAGAGGCAGCTTGCATCCCAACGCTCTTCCTAACAATCGGTGTGGAGATGTACGGTTCTCTCACCAATACGGAGTGACCCGCGACTGTCTGCACAGTTAAAACAGTGGATGTTTGACCAGTAACTGGTTTTGCTTACAGAGTACGATTAGTGAATGTATTTGGCCTTTGGCCTTCAGCTTAGCCAATTCATAACGCAGTTTGAGCTCTAAACGAACGTCGTCCTTGGAGGCGCTAGCTCGAAGGTCGTTTATGCTGGGCAATCGACGTGCTATATGAGCCCAGCGAGTCAACGTGCTGTCATCTTCGGCCTCACGCTCGCCTGGGTACAGAACAATCGGGAGGACTGCACCACGTGCTTGTTCCGCCAACTTGGCCTAACACTCGGAGATCGTCGTAGTTTCTGGCGTTAAGTATCTCTCTCTGAGAGCATCTCGCTCGGCGATGTCGTTAGACGTCTTAGCCTCGCGCCATGTGGGCCAAGAGATCAAGGGCTGCCCTGCGAACTTTTGCAACCACACATCAACGCCCAAAGACTTAGAGCGATAGTCCGAATGCGCCTCGGTAATCGCCAATGTCTGAGATATACGGCTAGCTCTCTCATTATCATCGATAAAGTGCTGTTGTTGCTCATTGAGCTTGTTGGTGATGATGAGTTTATCAATAGTCGTTGAACCATGCAACGCTGTTAGCGCTTAAGATGTACTTCTTCAGGAAAATGTATTTGGCGCTATGCGCGAGGGTTCGTGCGACGCTGACGTGGTAGACTTGGGGTCTTCACCCCCCCCCGATTCTACAGTGTCTCTGTCATAATCGAAGATGTTCTCTTCTCGCAGAATGTCTTCGAAAGACTCGTAGGAATGCGAAGACTTCATTATTGATGTCATGAATACAACCATGACGTTATCTGTTCTCGCCGAGCTATCTCAATGAGAAAGGTAAAGAATTTCGATTCGGGGTATCGACAGTTTGGTGGAGTAGGTGTAACGGGGTTACACAAACGGTTGTGATAACCAGGTACGCTGGTGCGATATACACATAAAGAGATCAGTGAAAATGATAGGCGTATTATTGTATCACATACGCTAAGCGGTAATACAGTACCTTATCGATTACGGATAGATGGTATCTATCGTCAAAGCACGGCGTATTTATGGTGTGGTAACACCAAAAGAACATCTATGAGGACTACTCGATTAGGTAGCATAGTTTAAAGGTTAAATCCGTAAATGAGGTGTATTGTCGCTATAAATCAGTAAATATATTCAGCTCTATTTTTGATCAATTTCAGACACGTGTCTTTTGAAGACGTCTCTGGTCGTTAGAGTTAAGAGCCTACATGAAGGCTAGTACTCTTTGGGCATTAGGTCCACGTTATTCCTTGAGTCATTAGTATCGTAACAGGACTAGCAGCTTAGAGCTTGTACATACACTTAGAGTAAGTCTCACTAAGTCTGTA
>JH598461.1:872324-893728 GCA_000173235.2 Hyaloperonospora arabidopsidis Emoy2 | reverse complement strand
TTGAGGAGAAGCGTCGAATCTAAGCGGAATACAGTAAAGCAGTGACGTTTTGACTGCTGTTGGCTTGTGTTAGTACATAGCCGATAGATTGTGCGCATGCTGGAGGTTGGCGTCGAGATGTTGGACCGCTTGTGTACACATGAAACGACGTAACTTTGCGATAATTCCACTGGACTTCTGTGCTTGGGCCTACGGGGAAATCCCTGCATACTTAACTTTAATGACTATGAAGAATTTGATGCTGACTAACGCGATCCGGCTGTAAGTGTGCTGATCCAGCCTTCGTTCTCGACATCAATCATTGATGAAGGTCCTCTGGTAATATTTGCTGTGGACACGAAAATAGCATGAAAATGTCGCATATACAATAATACCTTGGCTTGATCATGCTAATGCTGTTGTATGATTTGGACTGTTTGTAATCGATAAATTATAAATTGTAGATGCTAAAATCAAGCGCGCAAAGAGGACAAGTTAAAGCTATTGTCGCTTTACTGCACAGAAAGAACTCCGCCGCACTTCCTCGCACGATAATACTGACGGCTCGCTGTTTTGCTAGCAACAGATTCTATGTCTTTTGCTTGGAACTGAATTAGTGGATCTATTGTTTTGTGTTCAAATTACAACATGCAGCTCGTCCAGCAATTTTTGGACCACAGTGTGTCTATACGTGGCATGAACTTTGCCTCTTAGTCTGCTGATATTGAACGGCGTGCAGTGGTAATCAGTAGAATATGTTGTCAACCGCATCAGCCGCTTTCTCGTCCAATAATCGTACATTTACTCCGCTACAAGCGATCTTTTCAAACACTGGTATTCTTCGGTTACTGGCAAATCAAGTTTTGGTGGTAGATTAGTAGAGGCCTAACACTCCTCTATTACTGATCTAGGTTCAAAGTCGTCGTCGTGTGGTATCAAAGTGTCCATTTTGTAATGCGGTCTTTCTCATTGCATTGTTATTGCATCGTTGGCGCAACAGAAAAGTAACTGAGTATTGACATTTGAGTAAGAGCATTTACCTTGTCTACTCTCAGATCCTCGCGTAACCGCTGCTTCAGTGTCTCTTTTCAAACGGCGTTCTAGATCTGGATGGTCACCTAGCATAGAAATTATAGCTTTACCGCGGCTAACTTACCTTCTATGCTGATCGCTGGATGCGCACCGGAGACTTCTTCACACATGACACCAGTCTCTCCAGGATCATTTTCGTCGATGTTGACTTGTGCTGTAATTAAATACGCGACTTTTACATCTACACTCAGCAGGTCTGCAGTGGTACTTGCTTCCATATCTATGTCAACCTCATCAGCCAGCAAATCGAATGAATCCGTTCTAATCCATATGGGTCGCGGATGCGCAGGTGCTTCATCGGTGAAAATATACTGATGTTTAGCTCCTCATCGATGTGACGACGTGGAATGCGCGCTAGTCCGACCAAGTACAATCCCGGTGTGTTGGAAGTTATTCGAAATGACCTCGCTCGAAACTTCATTCCAGCACGATTTGATTCACCTCATAACTGTGATCTGGTCAACCATGTCGATGCTAGATTGGGATCCTTGCTCGGTCCAGATCAAGTGCTTTTTGTAGCTGTCGATGCCGATACCGACGCCTGAATGACGCGATGATCCCGGCATCCAGTGGCTGCAGCTTCGATGTCTTATTGGATGGAAGGTACAAAACAGTCACACTCTGTAATTTCAGGCCGTATAATGTGTACGCTGAGGCATTGTCAAGGATGAGTACAACATTGTGCCGTTGCGCGCATGTCTTCGTCATACGCACGTAGCCAATCCTAAAATAGAACACCCGTCATCCACGCTTTATGATTACTTCGATAGTAAAACCCCAAACAATCTCTAGTTTTCTGTTGAAAACAGCGAGGCTTCTGTACATGTCTAATGATGACCAGCTCGCGTTTGTCGGAGCCATCGGCGCTGCATGTTAGAGCAACGGGCACTATATTCTTGCTCTTCTTTGATCCTTCCACTTAACGCCCAGCGATGGTTTTGTCGGGTGCGAGGCAGTTAAAAAGTCCCGCTTCATCCATGTTGTGGGCATCGGCTAGCGAGACCCCTTTTAAGCGTTCTCGAATATCTTCACGCTGCAAAGGTATTGACACAGCGTTCACAGAGCCGCTCTCACCGTAGGCGATGATCTGTTTAAAGCCATGAAGTTTCTGAAATGCCTGGGGCCATCCATTTGAGAATTACAGAGGCAGCCCGTCCTAGACACCGCCCAGTGTTGCAAAGAGCTTTGCTTTGGATTCAATCAAATTTTCACTCGGCATCAGACGTTTCGATTGGCACTACAGCACCCAGTTAGCAAGCACTTCATCGACAGCCGGAAAGAGCAGCGGCCGCGCTCGCTTGCACTGTAGGTCGGCTTCTTGAACTAGTAGGTACTTTCTGCGGTCACGCATGATCCCCGATATGGTTCCCTGGAAAGGTGACTTGACAAGGTTGAACTCTCGCATCGCTCTTGCCGCAAGCTGTATCTGTGCGAGAGCGGCACTACCTTCATTCTACAGTAATATCTTCTTCTTCTGGTCTAAGGTCAAATTTCCCGCTGCTTCAGTCGCGACGGCATCGTAGTGATTTTTAACATGTACTTGTCAAAGCGCTTGAGGTTGGGAGCTGGCTGGGATGGTCTGCCGTTCACGAATTGGTAATCTACAGTTAGCTCCCACTATAATATCCCTGTTTGTCCACCCCCAATTTAGATCTTATCGAGGAAGGATGTCATATCAGGGGATGTTATACAGTCAACTCCCTCCATAGCATCTCTGTTTGTCCATCCCCAATTTGGATCTTATAGAGGGAGGATGTAATATCAGGGGATGTTACTGTATAGAGGGAGCTGACTGTATTTGGTGTGCAAAAAGCTAGATGTGGCTGTATTGCTTCGACACCTTTATTGCAAGCCTGCGCAAGGTTGAATGCCGAGCTTTTAAATCGTACTTATCTGTCTGTGTGTCTGTCTGTCTGTAAATAACGCGGCTAGGTGTAGCTTACCCGTACTAAGTGCGATCTAACCTGTCCCCACCACATAGGTATATACGAAGTCACTCTTTGGCTACGTCACTGTTGGGACGCACGCACGTGATTGGCTTAAAATCGACTAAAGGTGAATATGATCACATAAGCAAATGCTAAACGCTTATACTGTAAACAAAGGCTGGTCGCGTTGCCCAAGTATACTGTACTGGGTTAATACAGACATTAACAGCATCATACTCATTTTTCAGTGACTGCTAGTGTACAGTATTATGCAACTTGATTCAGTTCTACGAACTAAATTACTTGTATCAAAGGGCGAGCTCCAGAGCTTACTTCTTACATGTATGCATGTTTGTCCACCGGTCATATCAAATTGGGAGGTTCAACTGTATACGCGCCTGATCGAAAAGTACTAGTACGCTGCAGCTGGGCGTCATTGAAAATATGGCGACTTGTTTTCCGTACATGCAATTTCCCAGTCAAACTGGCTGCTTCGTGCGCACAAGGCTCCATGTCTTATGATTTTTGTCGCCACCAACAGCCTCGTGGGGTTGCTGTGCACTGGCACCCGCATAAGCGCAAGGTCGCTCAAGTGACTGTCGTCTACTGAGGGCGTGTTGACAAAAAAGGCGTAAATTTAAAATATGGTCGCACGGCTCCATGTCGTCTGACCGGCTTGTCTGGGTGTTAAGCGGCATTTTACAGCATAAGGCCTTGACATAAATTGAGATAGGTGGATCTGTGGGTGCTGATGAGATACGGTTGCATCTGGTGATAAAACATATCGGTGATACAGGCAAAGGAATGCGCGCCAGAGTAAATGGTACTGACTCTGTGGTGGATGCAGTCGATAACCGCAGTTTGATCGCGTTTGTAGTGTCGAGCATATGCGATCCACTCGACATGGCATGAGTTCGGACAGGGTTATCATCCTACACGAAGCCTATTGTCCTACATCAAATTGTTCTACGAATGACCTTATTCCCATATATAGATAACAACCCCAACATCTGTCTTGATCACCAGGCGACCATCGTGTTAAACCGTGAAAAAATACTTGTAGTGATGTGGTCGTGGCTTTTGATATGGGCTGCAACCTTTTACCTGCTTGAACACCACATTTGAGTGGCTTCGCGGCAAAGCTAACCACGTTGCACTATTCAGGTGAACTAGATATGGAGCGAAAAATGGCAGCAAGTATGTCCGAATTCATCACGTAATATTGCACACTTCCGTCAGTTCGAAGCTTTGAGCTGTGAAACTGAGTAGGGGTAGCCGCTCGAACAAAAATTATGCTGCCGAAAGGTTCGGAGATCAATATTTGTACTTTTCTTGCCTTGTAATCGATTAACTAATGGCATAGATGTCGATTGACAGTTGTGCAGAGGCAAATCGATAGACGTTCTTCGTGCCTACGCAAACCTGCACCATTGAAGTGGAGCTTATAACTACGAAATTAGCCTCCTAGAATCTGTACGACTAGCTCTTCGATGTAATACTGCCTGTAGTAAGCTTGCAAAAGTGCATGAACAGCTTCTTTGCTGCGCCGCCGTTGTCGTGTGCTGATCCACTAGCGAAGGTCTTAAAGAGAAATTGGATGATTGTAATAGCAAACGGCACTGCTGGCATCCCATCTATCCCTTTTGTGCCGCACAACCGATAGAGTACAGCCATGCTGTATTACTTGTGAGCACAACGACGGCCTACCAATTCTTGATGCCAGCCTCAAAGCAACTTTATGATGAACAGATCAATTGCATCTTGCAGTATTGATCGCTCCATCTTGTCTTTGTCATTCGACTGGTATTGTCTGCTATTCTCGTCGTCATTACGTCGAGGCGATTTCGACCATATTTACATTCCACTTACCGACTTGGATTTTAGCAAGGATTGAGCGGGTCACTGGTACTCGACTGATACAGCATTTGTACACTCGTCAACCGCTGCTTGCAGTAGTGTTTTTCATCCGTATCCATTCGTAATGCATTCTGTTTCTGTTGCTTTACAGCAGGCATTGCAAAGCATTCTGAGGCGTTTTCATAGCTCGCTGAGCATCCACATAAACTTCCTTCGGCTGAAATTGTCATTGGCAGGTGTGCGTGACTGAGGCAATATTGTAGACAATGACGTATTGATGTAATCTACACTGCAACGGGAACATCGTGCTCACAAAATAACCCGATTTGTGGTCACCTGAATGCCATCCCGTAGGCGCCTGGTCAAGGCTTTGACTGCACTCTCCATACCTATGCACCAAAAAGTCAACGCTTGGTCCCACAACCTATCGATCGATACCATTGCGTCTGAAATCGGTATCCCTTGCACAATAGATATACAGCTTCAAGGTCGGGGAGATTATCAAAGTTGGTCCTTTCAGGCATTTAGCAGAGTAGGGGCTTCTAGAGACAGCAACTTCATCACGGCCAAGCAATCGAAACAAATGAGCGCTGGGCGAGCTCATGGTTTTAAGTTCATGATGCATTACAATTCCTCTTCTTTGTCTATGTGTTGCTGCACCAACAACGTAGCTTTACGTGAGTTTCTTGGCGACGTCCAGGTCAAGATGAACGAGACGCACACTGCCAAAAAGTCTCTCGGGTAATTCATCAGGGCTCTGGCCTTCCAGCACAAAACCCATGTCAATTACTAGTTTCTTCGTGTACCCTGATACAAGGCCGACTACACGATTGGCGACTGCCGACGAGGCAATGTCAACATCCAGCTCAAAATACTGCTTGCCGCGGAACGTAGGCTGGCGCAGCTTCTTGCCAATAAGTGCAGGAGTAGAGCCCACAGCCTGACGCACGATAAAGCTTCCCTCGACGATGCAGGGAATAAGCTTGAACCGTTCATTGCGAAACTCATCCGAGTTCTCTAGAAAGTCGGCCATCAACTCAGACGACGGTGAGCCATCCGTTAGCACGGACGGATGAGGCACCTGATAGTATAATACCAAGTTGATGCGAGGAGTGCCTGGCACCACAAAGTTGACCACAAACGTGAAAGGCATCTCTGTTCCTTGCTCTTCATGGCGCCGCAATTCGCGCTGAACAGGATTATCTCGAAGTGAGGCAATGTGCTCGACAGATTCTGAGGACTGGAAAAGGTCGACACCAACAAGGCGAAAGTATGGAGACTGCGACGGAATCTTTCGCTGGTCGATCAAGTAGTCGGGGCCTCGCACCATCATAGCTGCGCCATCCGGTTCAGCCCACATCGATCGCGGTACGTTACTCGGGAACTCCTCCAATTGAGACACCGGTGCATCCGGGTCGTTAACAATACCTCTTCCTGCTTGTACTGCTGCTGCGTTCGCTTGCTGCTCCTCTGTTGACGCCGTAAAGGTTACCGAGAGCTCTTCGGGCACATTCGGACACACGTACTTGCGTGCTTCCATCACATCGCGCAACCCAGTCAACGACAACACTTGAGGTCGCACGTACAAGTGCATGAGACCTAAGCGTTGCAACAGCTTGCCTTCCCATCCCCGTGGGTCCAAGTGCACCACGTTAGTGACCATCGACGTCAATTCATCCCCTAGTGCGACACCCAAAGCACGCGGGGAGATGATGAAGCCGCCGCCCATACAAGTCGCGCGCACCAGTCCGTGCATTGGCGGACACTCGGGGTGCAGCGCGCTTTGCATGCAAATGACGTACGATCCGTCTTCGGCTCGTCGCCAGTACCTCAACAAGCACAGATCTCTTGGAGTCATCCATCTACAAAAAAAACCACACAGACACGGAGAGAACAATGATTAGCAAGCAGCACAGACTCAAGCTGCTTTACGATAGCAAGCTCTCGGTCGCACTCACATTGGCCACATCCACACAGGTCGGTAGACAATATGAATAATATCGGAATGGTCATCAATCGTATGCACGACTTCCGCCGTCTCCACCGAAGCGTCCCAGACGGAATAATTCTTGATCCCCATCAAATAGAGGAAAATCTCGGACGGCGAGCCGTCGACTACTTGCAGAGCTTTAAAACACGGCACGACCTTCTTCGCTCTTGCATTTGTAAGGGTCCACCAGGCTGCTACTACGACAAAAGCCGTGAGTAGCACCGAGACGACAAAACCTGCTCCTCCAATGTGTCCCGCGACAAACGTCACGAATCCAGCGGACGTCGTGGACAGCAGCACGTTATTCAGTGGCTCCCCCGTCGTGAGTTCCCTCGACTGTTCGTGCCAGATCTGCATCCCTCCAAACAACTCCACGACCTTCCACGATGCTGCAAACATGGCCCACGACCGCTCCAGTTCACTCAGGAGCTTCACTGTACGAGGGACGTCACCCGACGTTCGATCAGGGAGAGCGGGGCGAGAATGGAGGTGGGACCCCGTCCCGTTCGTATTGCAATTATTGGTTCCCAATGACGATAGGAGTGCAGCGTGGAGACTTGGATCGGGAGGGGTACTAGGGGCTGTACCCGACTTATTGGTGGAGGTGCTTGTCATTGTGGCAGACATGGACGACGAGCGCATCGTCAAATCTGGAAAGTCCGACGTGGCAGGAAACCCGTCGAAAGACACGCTCGACTTGGACGCACATGTGCGGGGAGAGGATGATGACACCGAGTGGCTCGGCATTGAATAAGCAGCGATTGCCGAGGGAAAAAGCTGGTGCCTCGCTCGATGTCGAGTGGAGTCAACGGTCTGTTTATCTGCTAGCCCCCTCTTTGACGATTTGCGGAATCGGAACTTGTCGAGGCGACAGGAGGTGGAAAAAAAGAGGTCGCTCAGAGTTGAAGGAGCAGATGGTCTCGAGTGAAGCGTGGCAGGGGAGAACCGACTGTTTTGGCGATGGAAGAATGACGAATCGCTGGTGTTTTTTTTTCCTCACGATTTAGGAGCAGCTTGACATTGTCGTAGTTTGTCGTCGGGGGCAAAGCCGTATTATCCACCACTTGTTTTTGTTCTGGTCACTAGCTGATGTTATCATAGCATCGTCTGTTCCTATCCGCTTGTGTTTTGCGGCAAGTTGAGGTCCGTGATTATTGACGTTCCGAGTAAAAAGGTAGCACTATGTGGTGCGATGACAGGTGAGCAAAGAGATTCACGTGAACACATAGCGATCAGCAGCTTAGTCGGCTTGGTATGCAGTGCCTTCAGTTTGGTACAGACCACGATGTTACTCAATTTAATGAAGCGTCTGAGCCCATGAGGAGAAGCGATGTGTTAATATCATCGTCAAATGAAAGATGCTAAAAGTGCAACTACTACAGCTCTCCTTTTGTTGAGAACCGTCCAAGTGGCCTGGAATCAAGGCTCTTGTGCAGTCGGCAAGTAGACCGCCTACGATATCAGAATGCATGCAGACCAGATACACCATGCCGGTAACAAGCGATAGGTGAGATAACTTTGGTGCGACTTTGATCGGCAGCGACGCAAGCACGAAGCCAAGTTACTTCGGAATGCAAAGAAGTTTCGCCGTAGATGGATGTTACCTGGTCCCACTGTAGCACAGCTACGGCTGTAAAAGGTGTACTGAAGCTGCTTGCAATGACAGTCACGCAAGTGACCGAAAAGAATGCGGTTGTCCTTCACAGTGACTCTATTGCTATTGCGCTACTATTGAGGAAAGGATAAGTCTGCCAGCGGTGACAGATCATACGAGGCATCACAAGCTTTGGCAGACACCAAGGTCTCGTATCGAAAGCTGATGACTTGTTATTAAGGATGACCGTAGCGAGTTGCTATTTGTGAAAGAACGAGCTTCTCGAAAGCAGACGTTCTGTTCACAAGATTGAGATCCAGGGCGGCCAACAATAATCGATTTGACCACAAGCCTTGCCCATAGTACACCTCGCTGAATGCGCATTTCGGCTTGCCCTTTCAATTTGTTGACAGTTGTGCCTCACCTGCGCATTCATCGTTTAAGCTCTTGCTGGCAATTATCGCAGCACAGTCAGTACGTCAATCCTTTGCATCGTTTTCGCCTGCCTCAACAACCACCATACGTTAAGCATCGCACGGCGATGCAGACCGCAAACGTCTACTTTTTCAATGTATACAAATACTACCTCAATGCATGCGTCGCGGTATCTTTTGTGCAGTGGAAGTAATTTTGCTTACACAATGAGTAGGTAGGAACGTGACGGCATGAACTCGTACATCAGGAACGAAACCTACTTGCAAAAATGACGTGCGTGCATATAAAATATGTCCGACCAAGGCTCATCTAGCTCACCGCACTTTTTTTCTATTAGCTTTCTGTCGTCCATGCGCGCATATCGCTTTCGCCATTTTATCAGCTCGTAAAATAAAAACTACTCCATTTTGCGGCTTTCTGCTACTGGCAGTTACAATGTGTCCGTGTCGGCGTTGGTTCAAGCCATCTCCAGTAGCTAGCAACACATCACCACTTCCAGAAAATAAATACCAATGCATTCGGGTAAAAGCCTTGTACTGACATACTGCATATCGTTTTGCACAAGGCGTGCTTCGACAAGTCAATGCCATTCGCTACAACCGCTCGTGGGCGCGTGTTTTCGCAGGTTTATAGCGGTCGTACAAATGCCTCAAAGTCATCGTCCAGCAAACCTAATTCAGGAACGCACGTCTGGACGGACTGTCCAAATTATCTAGATACGTATATCATCTTCTCTCAAACCCTCCTTTTCAATCTATTATCCTTCACCAGTCTACTATTACGCGTGTGGACAGTAGTCCACACGCGTAATCTATTCGTCATTTATTACAAAAAGCTCCGACCCTCTTAAAGCATGGCGCCCCTCGTGACGCGTAACGGACTCGACGTGTCGGCCCTCGACGAGCGCGAGTACGAGACTTTCACACTTCCGAATGCGCTTCAAGTGCTGGTGATCTCCGACCCACAGACGGAGAAATCGGCTGCGGCCATGGACGTCCACGTCGGACATCAGAGCGATCCGGATAATCTGCCTGGCCTTGCGCATTTTGTCGAACATATGCTGTTTCTGGGGACTATAAAGTTTCCCAATGAAAACAGCTACAAACAATTTCTAAGTGCCCACAGTGGACGTAGTAATGCGTCCACGTCTCAGACACACACGAATTTCTATTTCGATGTCCTGAGCGAGCACTTGCACGAAGGACTGGAGCGATTCGCTCAGTTTTTCATCGCCCCGTTGTTCACAAACACAGCAACGGAGCGCGAAATTCATGCCGTGAATTCGGAAAATGCCAAGAATTTGCAAAATGATCATCGACGGCTCTATCAGCTGCAGAAATCGTTGTCAAACCCATTACATCCGTTCCACAAATTCGGTACCGGTAATTTCGAGACGCTTGGGACGATCCCCAAAGCTCAAGGTGTGGACGTCCGTGCGGCGTTGCTTGAGTTTTACGCCACGTACTACTCTGCAAGCATCATGAAGCTCGTGATTTGTGGCAAAGAGAGTGTCGCGACGTTAAAAATGTGGGCGGAGGAGCTGTTTTCTGAAATTCGAAACTCTGGACGAACGTGCCCGACATTCGGAGATGCTGTGCCTTTTGACGAGATGAGACTTGCACGTGTGGTGCAAGTCGCACCTGTCAAAGACGTTCGAGTCATTGATGTCTCGTGGCCTTTGCCATCGCTCTATTGGGACTTTCGGACAAAACCCACCAAGTTGTTGTCCCATTTGATAGGTCATGAAGGACCAGGATCAATTTTAAGCTACTTGAAACTGCAAAAATGGGCCCATGGGCTTTCAGCAGGGCTTCTTCGTGATAATGAGGATTGGGCACTGTTTGGTGTGAAGATCGACGCGACGGATGCAGGTATCGAGCATGTAAACGATGTTGTGGAAGCAGTGTACCAGTACTTGCAGACGCTTCAGCGCGAGGCTCCGTTTGCGCCATGGATTTTCCAAGAGACACAGAACCTGGCGCTGCAGAATTTCCACTTCAAGAGCAAGGAGAACCCTATCAACTATGCAAGCTACTTGGCAAATGCTATGCACCGTTATCCCGTCAAGTACATTCTTTCGGGCAGTTACATTCTATACGAGTACGATGGCGTCAAGGTTCAGCACGTCTTGGATCTGCTAACTGCGCATCGCATGCGCCTAACGGTGGTGAGCAAAACGTTCGAAGGCAAGACGCAGAGTGTGGAGAAATGGTACCAAACCTATTATTCAGAAGGTGCGCTTGATACTGATCTTCTCCAGCGTTGGGCGTCTCCTCCTCTTAATGCAGCGCTAAAGCTCCCCCATCGTAACGAGTTCATCTGTAGTGACTTCAGCATCGTGACGCCTCCTCGCAAAATGTCCTCGCTAATGGACGAACACGACACGGACGTGTCTCTACCATTGCTGTTGCAGCAAGATGAACAGTGTCGCCTCTGGTACAAGCCGGACATTCAGTTTCGCAAACCGAAGTTGATGCTGCACTTCTTGCTATACTCGCCGTCACTGTCCACCACCCCATACCACGCAGTACTGACGAGTCTGTTTGTGCGTTACTTGAAAGACAAGCTTACGGAAGTATCATACGATGCAGAGCTTGCAGGTATGGAGTACGAGATTGGCTTTAGCTCTCGCTCACTTGAATTGCACGTCGGTGGATATTCGCATAAGCTTCCGAGTTTACTCTGTAAAGTGCTTCAGCAGATGCTGGAGATGACGAAGGCTGACTTTAGGTTTGAAGAGGCAGTCTTTGAGCGCGTGAAAGACCGTACTAAACGGATGTACGAGAACTTTTTCCTCGAAGAGCCTTATCAGCACGCTGTGCACGTGTGCAGTCAGCTTCTGGAAACCTCAAGGTGGAGTGTAGAAGACAAGATTCGAGCTGTTGGACACCTGTTTCTGCCTGACCTAGCAGCTCACAGCCGACTCATCTTCCAGCAGGTGTTCGTCGAGGGCTTCTTCTATGGCAACCTTCAGCAGAGTGCGGCTCCACCTTTGATACAAAAGGTACTGCAGTATTTTGGTTTTGGCAGCAAGGATTACGTGAGTGGAGGCAGTTTTCCGTTGTTACGCGGCCAAATCACAAAGCCGCGAATCGTTTGGCTCGCCGATGCAAACGAGTACCTCTTCCAACGTCGTGAATGGAACGAAGCCAACCTCAACTCTGCGATCTGCTCATTGTACCAGTTAGATTGCGAGACGGAAGGGAGCACCCTGGCTCTCCGTGCACGTCTCGAGCTGTTTGCGCACATCTTCAAAGAGCCTTGCTTCAATCAGCTTCGCACACAAGAGCAGCTCGGGTACTTGGTGTTTTCAGGGATCATGCAAATGGAAGGTGTCGACTGCTTTCGTATCTTAATTCAGTCGGATGTGGCGTCACCACAACTCTTGGATCAACGTATAGAACTGTTTGTGGCACGCTTTCGATCTGTGATTGCTGAGATGCCGGCCGCCACTTGGTCGAAACAGGTGAATGCCGTTACCAAGGCTTTACTGGAGAAACCAAAACACGAGTTGGAGGAATCCATGCGCGTTTGGCGTGAGATCGCGAATGGGATGTTCGTCTTTGACCGACGCCAACGCATAGCAGCAATCGTGTCGACCTTGCAGCCGAGAGACCTCTTGGCGTTCTATGACTCATTCATTGCTATCAGTGGGGAACGACGAAGCAAGCTAAGCATTCGCCTGTACGGCGCGAAGCATGCGCTGCCCAAGCTTGTCACGGACGAAATTTCCAGTCCCAGTGTTTCAACTACCGCGTCCACGGGCTTAACTGCTGCGATGCTCTTCCAGCAGCAGCTAGACGTTTGCGCTCCAGGCCGTTCCGACGGGTGGAACCAACTCAAGTTGATCGGTGACATCGTCACCTTCAAACGACAGATGCCACTATTCCCAGAGCGTGCCGCCAGTGACTCTATCGCAGCCAGACTCTAGGCTTTTTGGCTCTTATATACTTTTGAAGTTTGAGCAAGTTGACCCACGTCAAGCAGAATGACCATAATAGACTGGGTTCTATCGGGGACTTTGGCAGGTCAATCATCTCGATGCAATAGCGACGGATGAGATGAGAGCCTAAATCTTACGCCCGGATACGCTGCAAACTTTACGTGTGCGAACAAAGGGGATGTCTTGCCCCACCTTCGTTTTGATAGGACCGAAACTTCTGCAGTAATGGAGCAGAATTGACTAACAATGTATTCTGCTTAAACGATGCACATTATTGGTGTTTATCAACATTTGGATAACCATATTGATGACGACCTGCTTATGGTTAACAAAGCCGTTTCCATACATCTTTGCTTACGAACGGAGGAACTGAACGTCCATAATCTACGAAGAGAAATATGAGTAGAGCGAGCATCAGAAACCACGGTACTGAGAAGGGTATTGGCAGCTGAAGGTGATTTGCGATGTAACTCAGACGGCGCCAGAAGCGACACTAGCCCTGTGTACGAGTGGAAAAATGTTTACAAACGCGAGGAGTATTTGCAAGGAAATTCCTCCAGGTCGCTAGGTACATCGTATAGTGGGCACGATCAATAGATCCGTGCAGAATAATGGCTTGGAGAACTGCTTCCAAGTTTTCGTGGTTAGGATTTTGTGAGGCATCTAGTCACATCTTGACATAATGTTGCTGCAAGCCAAAGCGCTACTACAGCGCGGGCCGTGTTCTTACCATTAATCATCAATGGTATCGCTGGGCCACGAACACATACACTTTTTGACCGGATAGCAGCTCGATGTAAGCAACTGTGCCACCAGGAAGGGCATCAAGCAAGACTGACTTGATGAGCTGTCATTCACTTGCTTCATTCCGGTAACGCAAGATGCCATTTGGCGCAAAGCGCGCAATGTGCTTAATTATGTGACGCGTGAAAAGGATCGAACGATCTGATTCTCCGATGTAAACGAGATTGTGGGTCTATTGTCAAAGTTACGCTACTTATGAGCGAGCATGAGGAGCTTGCAAAGGCTCTCAGTCACGATCCTGCCGTTCTTTTTTATCTACACATGACTTTTGTACTACCATCGGTGCAACAGGAAGCAGAGCATCGGTACTGAAAGCATCTTTCGTGCGACTGTTAGTGAGAATGATGACCAAATTTTAACTGCCGGATCGACATGAAGATCGAAGGGATGAAGCGGCGTCGCGTCTACGCGCGGTAACAGCTCTTTCATTGCTTTTCCTGCTGTCTTGTCTCGATTGATGTACAGGACAGACGTACTGACCGACTTACACGAGGACAACAATTCTATTTTTGCCGTTTGTATAAGTGCCGTTATTGGCATCTCAATCAACACACCGCTCAGTATTATTGCGAGCCCTAAGGGTGAAGCTATTAGTGAGTGCGCGCAAGGTTGAATGCCGAACTTTTAAATCGTACTTATCTGTCTGTGTGTCTGTAAATAACGCGGTTAGGTGTACCTTACACGTACTAGTGCGATCTAGCCAGTACCCCCTCATAGGTATATAGGTATACTCAAAGTCACTCTTTGCCTAGGTCACTATTGTGGCGCACGCTTGTGAATGGCTTAAAATCAATCAAAGGTGAAAATGATCATGCAAGCAAATGCTGGACGTTCATAAGCAAAGGCTGATCGCGTTGCTCTTGCATACTGTAATGGTTTAATACATACATTAACAGCATCACACTAATTCTTCAGTGACTGCTGTTGTATAGCAATTTGCAACTTGATTCGATTATCCGAACTAAATTACTTGTATCAAAGGGCAAGCTCCAGAGCTTGCTCCCCTATCGTACATGAGGTGCTGTTAGAGTTCTGGCGACAGATGATCTGAAACGTGAGTCAAATCGGCAGTACGTTTCCATTTCTCTGTATCGTCATTATGTATACAACGCCCAACCGTCCTTCGGTATACATGTGTGAGACGTCTACTTTAGTGTCGAGACGCGCGCTTCGATACAAAACACGTGCGCAATCGACCATTTGATCCTAATTTTTGAGTAATATGGCCGGTAAACGGATGTCTGTGTTTCTCTAATTGACCTCTCGCACACAAAAATACACACACGTTGATAAATCAAGCTCTAAAATACAGTCGGAAATAGTAAAACCGGCAAAAATAGGTTCTGGTGCCACAACAAAGCGGTCCTAATTGCATCGCCCTAACCACGTCGCACAGCTTTCTGCCTGACTCTTCTAAGTGACTAACTGTACGAAAACGATCGTACATGAGCTAAACAATCGTGCGTCCACAAGCCAAAGCATGTTGAAAATCTCCAAACCTTTCGCACTGTACGTCCGACGTATGTCTCATCCTTACTACCACTATCATCATCCCTTCGAAACCTTTCACTAAACATTGTATTCAACTTTTGATCGCAGAAAAATCGTATTTCACACCATCATCGACCAATTGTCCGATCCCAGTCGTACAATTTACGCGGTTCCCGAAAAAAAAGACCAGGTGTTCGCTGCTGGCACTAAAACATCACTGCGAAAGCGTGCTGGACCCACAATTGCACGACCGCTTCGTCCCCAAGTCCTGTAGCCCCCTCTTCCTCCTCCCTCCTCCTGTACAGCGACAAAGGCACTTCCGCTCTCTATGTCAAGTCGAAAGCCTTCGTCACGTAGGTCCCACCCCACTTCCACTTCATGTACCTATCGCTGCTACACTTCAAGTGTCTAATTCCGTACCTCCACTCTTTCTCTATCCGTCTCTATCTCCATTTCTATTTCTATTCATAGGTACTCCAAGTCAAACCCAAATGTCGTCCAGCAAAACGCGTATCAAGGCCAAACGGCGCTATTTACTTAAAGTGACGCCAATTGAAGCGTGGGACCTGCTGCCCACCGAGTCCATTCGAGGTCGGAATTCCTACTGTACGCTCGTGCTGCTGGACGAACACAAGCGGGAGATCAAGGGCGAGAAGCAGCGCACGCCTGCTATGCGACAAGCGAATCCCGTGTGGAGTCCGCTAAAAGCTGCGGTCCTGCGGTCCTTAGAGAGCAACGTCGAGTCCCATCAGCCACTGGGAATTGGGGCAGCAGCGGCGTCGGAAGAGTACACTTTTGGGATCCAGACGAATCTGGTGAACGCCAAGTACGTGCTGGTAAAGTGCAAAGACAAGGGACGCGTCGAGAGCGAGGATTTGGGACGATTGTTGCTGAGTTTAGAAGACATGAACACCAGTGGTGAAGAGCGGGTGGCGTGGTACGACTTGCAATTGCGTCCCGGTGGTAAAATGAAGCGCGTGCAGGGCAAAGTACGGATTTCGAGTCGCATTGTGCGCGAGCCGAGTTTGTGGCAGCTGTGGACGTGTGCGGAGCAGATGAGGCAGGAGTTGCATGCACGGGATCGTAGTTTGTACTTGAAACCACATCCGAATGTGATCACGGGCAAAGAGGCATTGGAGTGGATGCTGTGTCATGGACTGAACCGTCCCATGCGTGGAGGCGTGACGTGCTCGACTGCTGAAGAAGCTTTGTTACTTGGTACAGCGCTTATTCGTAATGGGATCATGATGCACGTGTCAGGAGATCGGCGATTCACCAATAGCACGTGGAAGTACTATCGTTTTATGGTAAATCATTTAGACGCAGCTGTGCAGACGGAAGCTGTTCGACAGCGTGATATGATCCTTTCGGGTGAAGCAGAAGAAGTGGAAGACACGGAAGAGGAGGTGTTGACTCGTTCTATGATGGCCACGTCCGTGTGCAATGAGGAGGAACATGGATTAGGTGCGTCGCAAGTGCACGACGATGTTACTGGCGGTTCAAACGCGACAGGATCGGCACAGGCTGGAGACTCTGATAAAGGCAAATCCAAGTCAACGATCAAGATTGAAGATTTTCAGCTGCTCAAGGTACTTGGCACTGGAACGTATGGTCGTGTGTTGTCTGCACGTGGCCCTGATGGAAATGTCTACGCCATCAAGATCATCACGAAGATTGGCATGGACGAGAACATGCGTCGTAACGCAAAGATTGAGCGGGATATGCTGCGTGAAGTTCGCCATCCGTTTGTGGCGTCGCTGCTGTTTGCTTTCCAGAACGAAGATAAGGTGTACATGGGTATGGAGTTTTATAATGGTGGCGACTTGCGCCATCACTTGACGATGAACCAGAGTGACGAGCTGAAGCTTACGCCTGGACGCATTGTATTTTACGCAGCAGAGTTGGTGGCGGGCCTGGCACATCTGCACAGTCTCGACATCATCTATCGTGATCTCAAGCCAGAGAATGTTCTTATCCAAAAAGATGGTCACATCGTGCTTGTGGACTTTGGCCTTTCAACGTATGCAAAGGAGGGGGATGACAAGAAAGCACACTCACTCGCTGGCTCGCCAGAGTACATTTCGCCTGAGGTTCTCGCTGCCGCAACCCCCAAGAAGGGCGAAGCTCTTGCCGTGTACGACACAACGTGCGACTGGTGGAGCCTTGGCATCCTTATCTTTGAAATGTACGTTGGACGTACACCTTTCAAAGACGACAACACTGCTATTATGTACCGCAATATTGCCGAAGGGTTTTTGTACATTCCGCCCGAATTACCTGAAGACGTCCGGTCACTACTTGCCGGTTTGATTGAGCGAGATCCGTCAAGGCGGCTAGGAGCCAATGAGGCTGTGCCGTTTTCAATTATGATGCACCCGTTCTTCAGTGGCATTGACTGGGAAGCTCTGCAGCAGAAGAAGGTGCAGCCAGAGTGGGTACCTGACGTCATCGATGATGCTGACGCCAAGTACATCGACAATGAGTTCATTAACCAGGTACCAGTGGATACACCCGAGTGGCGCATGCTCGATTCAGTGGACCGCGAGCAGGAGTACTTTGCAGACTTTACGTATCGCGCGACGAAAGTTATTCAGAAGTGAGGCGGTGGCACTGATGGAAAGAGAGAGAGAGAGAAGGTGTCGACAATGGCGAAACGGTGGAAACAAGCATAGCAGATGTGGTTTTTGAAGTTGTGAAGAAAGCAGGATTATCAGTAGGACTAAATGTATTAGGAGCAAAGAGAGCAGCAGGCCGGAGGCAAGTGTGGTGTGGATGTAATCGTTTAAATTGAACACTCGCGAGTGCACTGGTATAACACGTTGGTATTTCACAGTTTATTTTAGATACGACGAAACGCTTGCTGAAACCTTGTTGTATCGAGGCGCGACGGTCATGACGACAGCAGTACGTAAACAGGTGTTTACTTTTAAACTAGTAAAAGCTGTATAAACACGCTGACAAATTCGCATGCTCCATCTTTTAACCTATTTTATCCACTTTGAAAAATCGATAAATCGTTAATGCGAATCAATCATCGATACAAATAAATCATCAATACGATTAAATCGTCATTTTCTTTCTAAACATCCTTTCGGTGCCCTGATGTTAAGCACCTGCGACATCGACGCACAGGAACGACTGCTCCGAGCGCCACTCAATCCACAGCGAGCGGCAATGAGCAACACTGGAAACCCGAGTAATATCCGCCAGCAGGAGATTGGCGGAGTGGATGGCTTGATGCCGCTCTCAAACCTGTCGACGCCGTCTACATATTGGCAAAAGTGCGATACTATCTAGATAAATCGTTTCATTTTAGAAATGACCAAAGCTCACGATATGACGTTTTTAAAAATAGAATGAAGATGATGGAAGCAGCAGCGCTTACGCGCTACCTGCGCTATGCAAATGTGATTTTGGCGGTGCTGCAGGCGCTCGCAGGCTTCATGGGACTGTTTAATCTCGTCGTGCTCGACATCACGTGCTTCTTCATCTCGATCTATGCCATGTACGTGTTTTCGATATGACTGGATACTTTTGATATGATATTATGTTTTGATGTCATGTTCGTCCAACGATATGACGTGTTTTCGTTTTCAGCATATTTGCGCTGTTGCTGCTGGCCTTTGAATGCCGGTTCAAGCACATGGAACCCTGGATCCGCCAACAATTTGGCTTTTTGTTTACGTATCGTGGACGTACAGCCTTCATCTTTGCGGTCGGCTTCATGGACTTTGGCATGGACAGCTCACTCGCCTATTTCGTGGGCTTTCTCATGTGTGGCAATGCCGTTTTGAGCCTCCTCATTATGCTATTCCATCCGCAGTTCCGTCAAGGAACATTGGATGTGAACATGGACCCGACGGCTACGTACTGTCCTGCTGTCGAAGAAACCGAGACGCTACTGCGTCGACATGAAGGACTGGCGTCAGCTGCTGGTGCTTATGTGCTCCATGAAGCTGAAGAACATCCGGAATTTATGGCCAAGGTACAGTTATTTGCGTCGTCGTACTTTAACGACTCTCGACTTATTCATCGATGCTGTCGTGTTGTGTAGATGGCCCAATCGTACGCTTCAAAGCATGGATATGTGCCTCCTGTGCAAAAGTAGCGACCCGTGCGTTACGTTGTCGAGATACGCTGTCTGCTTAACTCTGTGCTCTTGCTGTCAATAACGTCCGCCGGGTTATGTGGCTATATTCCTTTTTCTGACGTAATAATCCAAACCGCTGATCGTGCGGTTCATGCATGTTGTACTTACATGACACTGCCCCGCCAATGTAAAAAAGCGCAGTGACAATGCGTGGGCATCGTCAAAAGCGTGAGAAGTTTAACAGGCAATGCTACTTTTGTGCAATCCGATGATGCATTTCGTTTGTCACGCATCTCGATAGAATAACATGAAGCAAATAGGTAAATCAGCGCAAGCACTTCTTTTCACCAGGAGCGCAACATCAGCGAATCGAGGCCCAACTGATCTTGTTCAATTTTCTATGTGCTTTCACACGCCGTCTATATCATTCGCCCGCTTTTAGTTATGCAATTGTCACACGTGACCATTGTACAATAAGCTCTTTTGTTAAGAGCTGACGCTGATACGTTTGATTTGGCGTCTATCGTACGCCATTTTTCGGTTCGTATTTCAAGTTGCCGCTTATCTGGTCGATCGACGCGATCAGGCTGCGGTAAGGGCGATTTGATCGAGCGATTGGTGCGACCAAAATGAGCTCACGTGTCAAGGTTTGGCTGTATGTCAGCCAAAGCAGTCAGTGATACCACAAAAAAAGCGTACTTGTGACTAGAACTGTCGGTTATGCACCTGGGGCGGCAGACTTGTGACCCTGCTGTGATGTCAGGAACGAGGATCTTGACCTGATTCAAAGGCGCATCATGACCTGTCGGTATCATTACGTCGAAGAAGACGTAACATGATCTCTATCTCGATACTTGCTCATGCATTTTATATATATCATTTTTGGCTGGCGCTATTCTATGCAAGTCTATGTACCTGTTGTGGACTGCAAATTCTTTTGTCGCGGTCCAAGAAGAGGAAAGGACATAAGCAGATGCGCGGGTAAGTTGCTTTTCTCATACCCTGTCTTTGTGTAGTCAGCTTGTAATCAACGATGCTTTAGCGAAGTGGAAGTAGTCAATGAAAATATGATATCGATGCCCGGATCGAACAAATGTACGCTTTTTTTTCTGCTGACATAGGGAAGATTTAAGGCACACCATCGATCGATTTGTTTCCGTAACTTGAGCTCGTGTAGACTACATACGATCTTGGTAGCTCACGGGTGCATTGCTCGATGCAATACCGTATTGATCGCCAAGACAATCGTGATTTCCCAAGGAGAATCCGTATCTGTGTTCGATATTCATATCGTTAGAGGAGCAATACAAAGCACTGTAGTTAAAGGATTCTGTCATTTATCTTCGTTATTCCTCTGCCTACTCTCCCTCACCATCCTTCCTGCCCAATCGATTGCTATCCTTCTCGTCCACCTATTCTCAAGTCTCGCATATCGTGTCGCACAACGTATGCCCATTACGAGCACAAAGTCAGCGGCCGCCATTCCCATCGTCGTCTAGCGCGCCTCGCCCGCAATCGTACTTAGGACGACACTCTTGTTCAGCACACTCTTTTCCAACACTCCTCCTCGGCCGTGACTTCCGCATGTTTACTCCAGTCCCAAGTCTTATCCGAGGCTGATCAACTCAGATAGCGACGCGAGCTCGACTGCGTCCAGCGCCTTCGTCAGAAGATCCGCGAGTTGTTTCTCCGAGCGGACGTACTGCGACACGACGATCCCGCGTCGCGCGTAGTCGCACACGAACTTCGTGCGGACGTCGATGTGCTTGGCCTTGAGCGATGACGCCTCGCCGGCCAGCTGCTTCAGTGCCGGCTGATTGTCGACGTGGAGCACCATCGGCAGCGCTGGCGGCTTACCAATCTCGTTCAGTATCTCCCTGATGCCGAGCAGCTCGCACGCCTGCTCCGATGCAGCAACGAACTCTGCTTCCATCGTCGAGAGCGAGACGCCGCCTTGCTTCTTCGACGTCCAGCTGACCGGCATGCCGTTTAGGTGGATGATGCCGCCGGCCAGGGACCTCCTGTCGCTCTTCTCCGCCGCAAAGTCGGCGTCCGAGTACGCCTCGAGCTGGATCTTGCCGTCGAGGTCCTTTGCTGGCTATATGCGAAGCTTGTAGTCACGCATGACCTTCAGGTACCGCGCGATGCGCTTGGCCAGCTTCATGTCGTGGAGTCGCGGCTGATGAGTCTGACGCGTCGCC
>JH598461.1:797050-868381 GCA_000173235.2 Hyaloperonospora arabidopsidis Emoy2 | reverse complement strand
CGATGTCAACTCCAAGTCCAAGCCAGAAATGCTGCTATCTTGAGCGTTGGTATTGGAAAGCGATGAGAATGATGTCCTGCAGGTCGCACGCAAGCCGGATTCTAAAACAATGTCCCCACTTCTCTGAGCCTCAGACGATGGAGAGACCGACATCAGAGTCTCGGGCGCAATGACAATCGGTTTATCTTGTACGCTAAGTTTATTGACTCCTGCGGTGACCAGGTCTTCCGCAACGTCCTCCACAGCAAGAGATGCAACATTTACACCAGTAGCAGCGTAATCGATAGTCCGGAATGTAGACTCCGACGTCACTAAGCTCACGTCGTTCAATTCCTCTTGACTATGTCGATCCACGAAGCCTTCACGACTATTTAACGACACATGATGCGCTTTCGATTCCACATTATCGAGAGCAACAATATCCTGATCGCTAGCCATTGCATGCGAATCGTTAGACAAAGCAGGTGTTTCGCTACTCTCTTTCTCAAGTGATATTGGTGTACCCTCGTAGGGTGGCAACGCGCCATCAGCGGCGCTTATGGCATCGGATGTGGTGGGTGGAGCTGGCGGCGAACTATCAGAAAGTCGGGATGATGAGCTTGTCTTATGAAAAGCAGTAACCCTTCCATCAATAACTTTGTTGAGCTGACGGACATCAGCGTTCGCATCACCGCCGACCATATTGAGAACCAAAGCATTTTGTGAACTAGAAAGCCGCAGTTCGCGGCTGACCAAAACTCCTTCTGACGCTTGATTGCACAGTCCATCAATGCGCTCATCTTCACCGGCAATCTGCATCTCGCTACGTTTTGATAACACGTGCACCTGGTGCACATCGTGGTCGTTCAAGTCCTCCACATTAGAACGTTGCAGCTGGCACTCATTAGTGATGGGGGTACCGTTGACTGCCTCCGTATTCGTTTGCGAAACGTTTTCCACCCCTCCTGTCGTCCTGGTATCTGCTGACGTATGGTCCTCCAATCGCCAATGTGCCGATGAATTCACAGCGGACGGGCGCTCTAGTGTCTTAGTAGTTGCCCCATGAGAAGACGGAGACGGAGGTGGAAACGCCAACGTTCCTGAAAAGTCTTGTACCTTTGTCTCTTCAACGTTGTCGTCACCCGACCACCGAGGTGGCACAGGTGTAAAATCGACAATCGTCTGACCTTCCTCTTCGTCGTCTGATGCACCCATCGACGTGTCCGAATCTTCATCGCTGTCGTGCGTGGCCTCTATACCATTTTCACGCGATGGATGTAGCATCGGTCCCGCAACTACATTTGACATCATTTTTCTCGCAAAGTCCCTACGATACTGCTCGCCACGCTGCTGCTGTTGTTCAGGGATTGACGGGATTGTGGCGACGTGTGGTACATCCTCGTACGTGTCAATATCGATTGAGATGGCAGAAGAATCCGAGCTCGTGGACTCACGATAACGTTCCGATTTGCGTTCACGCGGACGCAAAAAGTCGCGCTCGCCACGCTGAGGTGTCGTTGGGGACCTCGTGGGTGAGCACATGCTAGCAAGGTCAATAGGAATTGACGATTCAGTCGTATTAAGCGCATTCACATCCAGCAGGGGAGGTCCATGAAAATCGTCTAACGTAGATTCATACGGACCAAAGTCGGGGGGAAGCACCGGCTTGTCGTCGAATGTCCCGCGGTATGCGCAAAAATCGTCCGACGGGGCCTGGTACACGGGGGTCGGCATATCGAGCTCGTGCTTGTCTCGGCTTGCTTGCTGAAGTGCAGACATGTAGGCATCAGGCATGCGGTGGTCATTGCCTGATCGAGCCATGTTATCTTCGCGCTGTAATCGCTCCAGTCGTTCCCGGCTGCTCAACTCTTGGAGCCGACTGAAATTTCCCGTGTCGTTGCTGCTCAGCTCCACAAGCAGGTCACTACTGCTACTACTTGTTAACCCATAAAGAGGGCTTTGCGAAGCATCGGTGGATGGATGATCAAAAATGGAGGAGAAGGATGGTGCTGCAGTTAGTCCCGGCACATCCATCGTGTAGCGGTCTTCACCTCTGGTGATGGGGTCATCCAACGACAAGCTCTGGCTTGGTCGAAAGTCAGACGGACGCAAGCGCTGACTTTCGCGATGGTTGTGCGACCGACCGTAGTCACGTTGCTGTTCGTGCTGGTGCTGTGATCTAGCATACAGCCCCATATCCGGTTCACCTCGCGTCCTATGCCGAGACGCAGAGTGTGGTAAATCCGACCTGAATCCAGACATGTGTAACGTACTAGACATGCGTTGACGCGAGGGCTTTTCACGGTGCATGGACTGCAAAAAGATCTTTGGTGGTTCATCCTCTCGGTCGTTATAGCGTCCGCCTACCCGCGACGTCGCGTGTTGACCAGCATCATCAACGCCCAAAAAGCTAATCGACATTGTCGACGAGTGGGCTGGTTGCACGAGTGCAGACGTCGGCTTCGGAGCAGTTGTAATCGCCTGGAAACAGTGCATGCAGATACGCAGTTTGCGCACCTCGTCTCCTCCATTCGTTGCTGCAAAGTTGCTGTTCTCAATGGAAAACTCCTTACTGCACGCAGCACAGACAACTTCCCCGCACTTCCTGCAATTCATCTTCCGTAGCAACAAGAGAGAGAAAGAGTCCTTACACACGCCACATTTGCTTCGATACTTCTTTGGCACGAGCTCCAGGTCGCTTCGATAGCGCTGTTCATTCAAGCGTTTGCTTCGGAGCATATTCCGCACTTGCGTGACAAAGAGCACTCGAGCCCGCAGTAAACTCAACGGCACCGGTGTGTGCTCTTTCAAGTTCAATTGCACCAAGTGGATCACATCGACATGTCCCGGTCGCTCTTCACTCTCCACGACGACAAATCCAGAGTGGTACAAACTCCCTCGCACGAGTCCAAACTCGCGCTTGAGGTCGTCACAACCCGGCAACTTGATCGAATGTTGTCCGAGGACCCACCCTTTGCGTCCTCTTGCATCCACAAACTTGTCTTGACACTCTAGAAAGCAGAAATCCCGATGCGGGAGCCCCGGCGGCATCTGCGCGACCATCCATTTGGCCGTCACTTGATGCAGCGGTTTCTCCTTGGTCCGAGGTGCCATCACATGCAGCACGACGCCGTCGTAAAACCACTCGCGGTGCGCGCGTGCAAACTCCTTCATGTGGCGCGTTGAGCCCAATTCAAAGAGCGACGCGACCTCGTGCACGGTCCCAGGGACGCTCGTGACGGCGCACATACTGGCAGCTGCTCCAGCAGCTCCAGCAGTTGCTACCGAGCGTAACGAGCCTGCGTACACCTGCACGTCATTGTGCTTTTCGACGTGGCGCCAGGTGATGGGGCCACCGGCGCTTCGGGCGCGTTCCACGAGCTCTTGAGCGGCTTCACAGGATTTTCGCACGAGATACGCGCGTTCCCTGGCGGAGAGAGGGGGTGGTTGGAAGTAGTTGTCCCGGAGAGGGGTCCAGATGCGCGAGGAGGAGGAGGTGGACGGGGCGGCGTAAGATACGAGCGGAGAAGACTCGAGACTTGAGGTGGACGCCGAGGGGGTCGTCGTCTGCGCACGGGAAGACGCGCGGCCTCGACGTGCCATGGCGGAGGCGGAGATGGAGAGAGACTGGAGGCGTGTGGAAGTCGCGACGTTGTTTATTTCAGAGTGACGACGGATAGAGAGACGGACGAATGACGACTGAATGTGTCGATCGGAACGAGATGGTCGGGCGAGTGGGGGACTGAAACGTTAAGGTTGTAAAGTCAGGACAGTGGATGGGATAGACTCGATGCGGTGACTTGGTTGTTAGTTAGTCGGTTAGTTAGACTGCTAGACTGTTAGGCTGTTAGTTAGTTAGGTAAGTAGGATAGTTGTTTGGTGGCGGTGTTTACTGTGTGGATTTTTGGGTGGGTGCGTAAACTGCTGAGAGGCGTGTGACCGTGTGTAAACCGTAGCGGGTACATTCAGTAGCCAGCTGCTTCTTTCTTGATTGAGATAGTGTAGTTGTTGTTGGAGGAGGCCATTTGTTGTAAGGATTGTACGATCACGTTGCCGAGAGGACAATACACAGCTGGCGCACTCTATTCCACCTGTTCTTAGCAGGAGATGGAATACTAATACATTTATATGGCCTCGCTTTTGGATCTCAATGCTTGCGTTGTATCCTCTTGCGGTGTGACGACTTTTAGTGTTCCTTGACACGAACGTGACAATGGTGAAGAATGGACATAATTACGACTCGACGTTATTGCGGTCGCGTTGTTAAGTGCATCTCGTGCAATCCGTGCGGACTATACGCACGTCTTTATCTCTCGTTGTGTGTAGCTCCGACTTGCTCTGTCCTGATCACTGTACTTTTTTACTCGAGGTGCTCTTGGTCGTCAGAGTCAGACCGCACACATCACACTTCTTCGTGTGTATACAACGAGTCGCGGTAGATATCCGCGACTTGGTGCCTTACAGCACAAATCTTTATGTAGCGGAGCTACCCTTACTCCTTTGTCAGAGGAAGAGTCTCTTAGTATATCACACTAAGCGGGTATTAACTTAAAGGTTCCAAGGCTTACAGACTTAGTGAGACTTAACTATAAGTGTATGTACAAGCTCTTAAGCTTCTAGTCCTGGTTCAGGGGACGACGACTCCAAGGAATCCCGTGGCACTAATACCCAAGAGTACTTAGACTTAACTCAGGCACTTAACTCTTACGACCAGAGACGTCTTAGAAAGACACGTGTCTGAAACTGATCAAAAGGAAAACTAATTATATTTACTGATTTATAGCGACAATAAACCTTACTTATGTCTTTAACCTTAAACTATGCTACCTAATCGAATAGTCCTCATCGTAGTTCTTCTTGTGTACCACACCAGAACTACCTCGCCTCTATGAAGACCCTATTACGATAGATATCCTCTAACCATAACCTATAGGGTACGGTATTTTTGCTTAGCGTGTGTGATACAAAAGTACGCCTTATCAGTGGTACTGATCTCTTTCTGTGTGTACCACACCAATGTTCCTGGTTATCACAACCACTTGTGTAACCCCGTTACACTTTTCCTCATCGGAAGTTTCTTTACAACTGCGCTGTCTCTTATCGGATATTGTTGGTTAAATGCAAACAAAAGTGAAGTGCGATGTAGTTTATTGTCGCTTTGCTGTCGCGGTTAAGTGACTTCGCGTATGTCAGTACGAGCTATTTACAATTGCGATGCTCACGCGGTGCCTCGCGCGTAAGAGTCGTTTTTATGTAATAAATGTAAATAATACGTGAAAATTCTAAAAGTATTTATTTTCAGTATTATTCCAAATGAAACTGAAGCTGTTGTAAGATGGCCCCGACCCGGACCAGGTTCTGTTGGGTTGTCCCGGACCATCACCCGTTGGTCCTTCCATTAAAACGTAATACATTGTCGCCTTAGCAATTAGCCAAATGTATTTTTCTTTTACTTTATGGATTATGCGGTGAGCTCCGTATCCCAACTCCAGAACATTTTCTACTGTTTGAGGGGCGTGAAAGTAGACCTGTGAAGTTTTTTGCTAGCAGGTATCTTAACTGTAAATATCATGAAATAATACAAAAAAACTTCCTTTGTGATGGACTGTGAGTCGAAGCAAACATATATGCATTGTCGGTCGGCTTCGCCGACCGTGTCAGTCTAAAAGCAGAGGTTGCTGCCAGCACCAGAGTGGTGGCGGGAGACAAGCTGAGTTTAAACGTACTTTATCATCTCATAAAAGAAAAATGTTTTCATCAAATTCCAACAATATGGTGGTCGGCATTTACGGATTTACGCATGAGTCTTGAGCTATTAGTGGGACGATAAACTTGTACTAGAATTTAATGAACGGGCTTCAGAAAATAGAAAGAAATCGAAACAAGGTGGAGTGCGAGCGGATTTCTATTCGGGCGGTGTAAACGGTTCTATAGTATAAGGTAAGATAATGCATCGGTAGGATACAGTAATTGTGTATATATTGTAGGCACGTCGCAAAGTGCTACAAACCGCTGCGCAAAAGTGCGGCTTCGAGCGCATTCAAAAGCAAACATATTACTTCTAATGCTTTTGATGTAACCTGATAAAAATCCACGCAAACCTCATTCGTGAGTCGTCTCGCCCTATACGCTGCACGCTTTTGCATCATTAACCTCCATGGTCTGATTGCACTATCTGAATGCAAGTAGTTGCTGCTACGCTAAAAGTTGTCGATCACTCAGAGCATTTACTGACCTCTGGAACGTGGTCGAATGATTATCCAATTTGTTCACTAATTTGGTCACACATTACACACTGTTTTTTTTCAAACTCGAAGCTGCGTTTTTGCTGCGTTGATGTGATAATTTTATCATAAATCCACCAGAGAGACCCATTTGGGTCGCTCTGGTTCGGCTGGTCCCGATCACGGGTCAAAGTTTGACCTGAACCAATGACCCAAGGTCAGATCCTAAGTTTTAGGTACAACAAAGATGGATGTGCTAGAGATTTCGGGGTGTAAAATGCTAGCGAGTTTCTTGAAATTGACTTTGTTACCACTACCGGCCTAATCAATCCTCAGCCAGGATGGCATCGTCGATATCGTCTCCAAGAAATTGGTCCAGTAAGTCGTCGGCGTTGTCCTCTATGATCGGGAATCGATCCGGATCACTATCGCCTACCTCTTCATTGTGGGAGGCTCATAAGGGTTCCACCTTGTTTTTATCCTCTTCTGGACCGCTCCGATGCTGCGGGGGACGAAGGAAGACGTGTAAGGTTCTTGCATGCAGTCTCACTATCAAAACAATGTCTGGCGCTATTATTGCTATAATTGCGAGCCCGAAGGGTGAAGCTATTAGTGAGCGTGCGCAAGGTTGAATGCCGAACTTTTAAATTGTACCTATCTGTCTGTCTGTGTTTGTGCCTGTAAATAACGCGGTTAGGTGTAGCTTACACGTATTAAGTGCGATCTAGCCTGTCCCAGGGCTGGCAACACCGGGTTATTTCGAAAAGTTGTTAAGGTATTATTAATAAAAAACGATGAGTTGAGAATCCTTATAAAGCTGGGTTGGTTTTATCCCGTTGCGCAGTCCGTAGCACAGTCCGTGGCGCAGTCCTCTTCTGTCAGCCTCGCACTCGTAAATATGAGTCGTATCATGTCTGACTTAAGCAATGCTTGCGCGTGGTTGTCTAGGCCAGGTGAGATAGTGGATGATTATTCGGTCGTTGAGGTGGAGGTCCCAGTCGTGGATGAAGCACTCGAGCCGGTCAGGAAGACAGGCCGGAGTCAGAGCATGGTATAGGGATACTTCACGGATGTTGTGCAACCGCAGAAGCTTAAGGCAGATGTGTGCAAACACTGCCGACATCTTATCAATCATCACAAAAAGAGTGAGTCTGCGATAAACCATCTGAGCAAGTGCTCCGAGTTTCATCACGTTATGAACGGGCTCGAGACTTCAAAGCGCCCAGATTTGTTCGTGTCCAACAAAAACCGGCGTCCGTGCGGTTCAACGTTGTTAAGGCCATGTAGATCTCTGCATCATCTCATGGTCAGCGGTCCATGAAAGAGTTTTGCTTACCTTCGCTATCGCGGTCGGAGAAGGAGAAGTTCCAGCTCCATATCGCTATGCACCACTACGCCACCGGGTCGTCTTTCCAGCGCGTTGAGGATGTTCATCTTCAAGAAGTTATTCGCGTGCTGTAACCCTAACAAAAACATTATTCCGAATCGCAAGAAGATCGCAGGTAAACTGTTAAACAAGTGCTGTTATCGGTTGAATGCAAACGTCGACATTCGCATGAAAGGCGCTCATTTATGTCTAGTAACTGATGGCTGGTCGAACATCAAGAAAGACCCTATTATCAACTACATCGCCACGTCTCCTACAGGCTGCTTTTTCCTGGAGTCAGTATCTACTGGACAGAAAGGTCACAGCGCCGATTGACTCACGCAGGAAATCACGCGCGTATTCGATCACTATGCGCTGTCAACGTTCTGTGGGGAGGTGACTGATAATACTTCGGCGAATAAGAATGCCTGGCAACAGCTTAGCAAGGCGTTCCTGTCGCGCTACTTCATGGGCTGTTGTTCTCATGGACTGCATCTTTTTGTGAAGGATGTATTCTCCGCGTCACAAACCAGGAAGGGCAACCACAATGAGGCGACGTATCCTGAGGGATATCCATTTGTGGGCATTCTCATCTTTGTTTCCGCGTTCAAGAATCTGGTAAAGTTTTTCCACAATCATCATGTCGTGAAGGCATGCCTGCAGGAGGCGCAGGAGACTGAGTACTTATGTTCCCTCGTTCTACCCGCGACCACTCGTTGGGGGACCATTCAAGCCATGTGTGCGTCGGGGCTTGCATCAGAGCGCCTGATCCACGGCATCGTTAGCGCTCGCGAGTTTTTCGTCGGTACGGCTGTGCAGAAGTCTGCGCGACAGAAGGTCAAGGACCTCGTCACCGTCAATGACCTCACCGTGAAGCTGAACAAGGTCATTGCCATACTCGAGTCTATCGACGCACTAATTATCAAGTACCAGTCTGACAGTGTCCCAATTTCAGAAGTTCTGCCGGATTTCCATGTCCTCCCGGACAAGTTCACTGGTATCTATGAACGAGCAGTCATCACTCAGCTGGAGTTGCAGTATTTGACGAAGATCGCGGCTTCCCGCTTCCAATTCATGTATGGGGCAGCGCACGGTCTGTCTTATCTTCTCGACCCTCGCCTTTTCGGTGATGGTTTGCCGCCACCCAATTTCCCTGAACTTGAAGACAAGCTTTGTAACATTCCCATTGATGACACCACGCCCGTTGACGACACTAGACGGATGTCCTTGTACACCGAATTGACTGACTTCATTATTTCGGCGCGGCATGAGAATGCTACGAACCTCGTTCCAAGTTTCGATGTTGACGAAAAAGGCGAAGACGCCACTGCAATACTGGCTGACGGATGGTGTACAATAGCCAAATCTGCAGCCCGTAGCAGTCAAGCTGTTCTCGACAGCAACATCCAGCGCAGTATAGGAACGCAACTTCTCCACAATGGTTTCATCCATTCAAGGCTTCGTAATTCACTTAGCGTGGCATCGGTTGAAAAGCTCGTCTTCATTAAGAGCAACATGAGCGCCTTCCACGACATGCAGACCGCAAGGTACTATCCATCGGATGAAGAAGGCGACCCCAGCGAAAGTGATTAATAAAACCAAAAAAACCTTGTCCGAAAATCGGGTTGTTTAGGTTAACCCAAAAAACCGATGAGTTTGCAAAAAATCGGGTTTTTTCTGCCCTTGGCCTCTCCCCTTCTCATAGGTATATGGGCACATACGAAGTCACTCTTTGGCAAGGTCACTATTATAACGCACGCACGGGATTGGCTTAAAATTGATCAAAGGTGAATATGGTCACATAAGTAAATACTGGTCGCTCATAAGCAAAGGCCGATCGCGTTGCCCCAGCCAACTGTACTAGGTCAATACAGAAATTTACAGCATCGTACTCATTCTTCAGTGACTACTGCTGTATAGTGTTTTGCAACTTGGTTCAATTGTCCAAACTGGATTACTTATATCAAAGGGCGAGCTCCAGAGCGCGCCCCCTATCTTTTGTCGTCGGCCGCACCTAGTGGTTGGCGGTGTTACCGAGCAGGATTATCCTCCGTCTCCCAATTCTCACATTCGCCTCTTTAAAACATCAAAGACATCAATGAGTACCTTTTACACACACCGATCAATCGGCACCTCAATATTTTTAATGCACAACGATCAACCCTTTTCCCAGCTACCAACCATTTGGAATGGCTGATTGAACATACAGAACTTAGTTCTGTTATCTGGACTGAAATAATTATATTAGAGGGCGAGCTCCAGAGCTTGCTCCCCTAACTTAACGAGAAATAAAATTGTGGGAGCTCCCTCTGCTACCGAGAGAAAAACGTGGCATAGACTCTTAATTTTTAGTTATACTAATTACTTTAGATGAAAACCACTTTACACAAACTATTCGCTGTGGGTGCGTGACTTTCGCCGCCATTAAGTATCGAACATTTGCTATTTATCCCTCAGCCCGTCCTCGGTCACTTTTGAGCCAATCATGTGCGGGCATCGGTACGTGTCTATGACTCACACTTTCTATGAGGTCGCAAATAGTGACCAAATCATAAAGCTGCACCTTTAATCCATATCTACCTATAAGGGTGAGCATGTTACACCGCACTTAGTACGACGTATAAGGTACACCTAGCGATATTTACAGACAGACTGACACACAGACAGATGGACAAAAAGTAAATTTTGAAAAGTTTGGTATTCACTTTGCGCCTCGTCACGAATAGCTTCACCCTTCAGGCTCGCAATCAAGATCAACTAAAATACAGGACTCATTTTATTCGGTCAAAAAGAGTCCATCTACCGATCCATTTCTATACCTTCGAGCCATTTCTATACCTCCCACCCATTTACTACATCTCATTGAAAAAACCCCACCCCTTGTCAGCTCATGTTAGCAGTCCCCCACGCCCACTACCGCGTATTCCACGGGAACCCAGCGGCAGACTCGCTGCTGCATGAAGCGCCCCACGACCAGTTCCCGTTCGCGTTGAGACCAAACCAAGTACCGGATGCTCCGACGGACCTCCACGTGCGGGAGTTCGCCCAGCTCGAGGTTCAAGTGAAGGCGCTACAGTTACAGACTGCGCCAAATTCCTTGATTTCTAACGCCAGGACTCACGCCGTCGCAGGCGCATTGGCCGAATGTTTCTATTTCTATACACGTCTCTTTACGGTCGAATCGTTCGTGTGGCCGGACTTTCTGGCCGCAGTATGTACGAAACTGGCCGAGCATTTTGCAGCAAGGTAGAGCGCAGTTGAAAGACGAGGGGCACTGGGTGGGTTTCATAGGATGGAACCAACTTAGGTTTTTATGTTTTTTGGGGTTTTGTTTTTTGGATCTGCTTGTGATTGTAGCGATAACGTGATCGTCCAAAGTGCGATTTTGAAAGTGTTCCAACGTGTGAAAGCTCACGTGGCTCAAGTGACGGACGTTTCGAAGGTTCGGTGGATAATTGCGTCGATAAGGACAAGATGTCAAATGTTGATTGTTGTGACACGAGTGTGTTGTAATTTGTGTTATTGTTTTATTTTGTATTGGTATCTGTATTTAGTTGCTGGAGCATCTAGCCACGCCTCTAAAACATGAAACGAATGTGCTGACTCGGACGTTAACGCTACAGTTAGTGGCGACGATGCCGACTTTGCTTGTGCACGACACGACCGTGCAGCAGCAGATTATCGTGAAACTTGCAGCTAATGATGAGGACGAACGCTTGGCTGCTATCGAAGCGGCAAGTGCATTTTTGCCGTTGTCGTCTTCGTATCGGAAGGACGTGCTGGAACTGAGTCTGGAAAAGTCGACGACGAGGTTGTGCAGTTTAGTGCCTGGTTCCGTCTCAAACTCGATGGAAGCACATCAGGCATGGACTCATTGCGCAGAACTGTACGAGCGTTTTGTGGATGATAAAAGCGCAGTAGCAAGCGTCCGCGCCATGACGATGTTGACTGCAAGTTATCCAGGTACATTGTTGCCGATGCACGAGCAGTTGTTGCTGCATGTGATCGACCAAGACCCTCGGATATTTGTACGAAATTTTACACTGCTGGTGTCCCAGCAACTTTTCGGTAACAAAAGTACTACTGGCGAAGAAAGCCAACTCGCAAAACTCCTGGAGGATGTCTTTTCGCGCATTGGAAGCCCCCACATAATTGCAGGTCGTGGTTTGGTGCGTATCAAATTGTCAGCTCTGCTTTTGCTCGAAACGTGGTCTACCGACCATGAAGTAGGTGCTAAGGCCCACGAACTACTTAAGGACATCAAGAGACTGCTTGCCTCAACAATGGACGGACGGTTTGGAAAAGCGTATACGTCAATTATTTCGAATATTGTTCGTCACGAATTTACGACAATGGGAAAGTTGTCGGGGCAGAGTGTGGACGAGTTGCTACTGTTGTTGCATCCTCGTGCCGCCGTTGCTGCCGAGACCACTAGGTATCACGCACTGGACGCGCTTTCGAAGCTTTGCCGAGACTATCCCCAGCACCTTGCGACACGCGTCTCTTCGCAGTTGGTTGAGTTGTTGTTCATATCTACTCACAATGTGCCTTCTACAATCTCCAAGCTGCGTAGAACAGCCGTCTTCAGGGTGCTCGGTGATTTGCGTCCATTAAATGACACTTTGACCCAGAAGGAGCTTCGCATGTTGCTGAAGGAAGTATCATCGGACGAGCGACCGAATGCTTTTCATCTACGGGCTGTCGCCGCTACATTCTTTATCTGGACCCAGGATATTGTACTTGCTGGGATTGACGAAGACCACGATACAACTGCAATCATCGAAGAATTTGAACGGCAACTACTAAAGCATGAGCTGTACGAGTCCCATGCCGAGCGGTACGAGATGGTGAAATTGGCGATGCTGCGAGGGCGTTTTTCTCTCGCATTGCAGCTTTTGGAATTGATTGTGACGAGGGCTGATAGTGAGTGCTTCGGTGGTTGGTTGCTTGCTCTTCGGACTCTGTGTGAAGCAGAGTCTCGCATTGCAACGGACCGGCTAGTACAACTGGAAAGTCTTCACTCGCTTACCCGGACTAGCATGTTATTGCAGGCAGCACGTACATCAAGCTTTCGCTTCGAGCTACAGCTGCATCTAGTATCGCTCCGACATGAATGGATGCAACTTTTACAGAATGCTCAACAACTAGCAGGCGAGACTGCATTTACCAATGTTGCGGGAAGCCTCAATGGACGAGAGGGGCGATTGAGTACCCAGTTACGCAAACTTGCCTGCATGTATAAAGCGTTACGTAACTTGTTGCTAGGTGCCAACCAGCTTGACCTCGACGCACTTCAAGCGCACGCTGATATGTGTATTTTACTGGCTTCAGCAGTCGATGGTTTCCTGTTACTTCGGCCACCAACCTCCATCGGTTTCTTGACACATCGGATGACCAACAACAACAGCTGTCAGTGGAATTTTGAAATGCTGAAAAGCCTCGGTGAGGATGTTCGCGCGAAGCTGGATCGTTTCAGTAAGCTCTCTCCGTCTCGCCAACCAGGTGTTGGTGCACGCGTGGTGCAGCAAGTTCTGAAAGCACTTTGCGTGATTCCTCCAATACTGCCGAGGATTTTCTTTTGCTCACGTATGCGCGGTGAACGGCGCCTACGTTCCAGTGCGCAGTTCTTAACTTTCTCGGAAAATGCAGCCTTTACGACGAAGCCGCGTTCACGATCACAACTTGGAGTGTCCCTTGGAACTGATTTTACTAGCGTGTTGAAGGGTGTGCTGGCTTTTTCACGGAGCGCTCGAGCTTATTGGAGCAAACGGTTTGAAGCTATTGAAGCCGAGATTCTTGTGTGTCTGGCTGGTGCCAACGTAAACGGGACCAGCAGTGTCATTGCTAGTTTATCAGCGTATGAAGCGGCGGATGTTTCGCTTGATAAAATGTTGGTTCATCATCGTGCCAAAACGAGTATTTCACTCGGGTGGAATCAAGCAGTTGAGTCAGCAACAGGCGAAGATGGGCACATGACGCTCTACTTGCCATTCATGGCGCCAGTGCACGTGAAAGCGACAGACCTGGCAGTCAAGGGTTCGTTTGTTCTAATGGCCAAACTCAGCTTAGTAGACCGCCAAGGGGAGAGGTGGCCGCTGGCTGCTACAGGGTGTCGGCGAGGTTTTATCGTGTATTGAATGATGCTGGCTAGACAAGAGGAGATACCAGAAGATGAGACGCTGACGTGATACGAAACAGCTTACCTGTCGATGTTGACGGACTTCGTGAGCAAGTTAAGCACATCTACATGAAGTCACACTTCAGGAAACAGCGTGGGTCTCCTAAGTGCGCAGTTTTTTGATAAAGGAGCAAAGCATAGTCAAACACACTGACCTTAATAAATACAGACGTACAGCGTTTCATGCATGAAGAGACGGCTTCCTGCATAGCGCCCTCGTATTCGAGTGACATCAGTGTACACGAATCCGGTGTATCCAACAAATACGATTACTTCATGAATCTTAGAAATATGCAACCTTCATCTTGACCCTCATGCATTATCGTTGCTCCTAGTTAAGAGTGTGAAGTTGATTAGCAGTATTTGATGCAAGTTAGCGGTGGTTTAAACTAGTCTGACAAATAAGCGATACCCTATTGTGTAATCAAACATGCTGCTAATAGCGCACTTGTACTCGTTTGTGCTCAAGCAAAGTTATCTACAGCACAAACCCAATCAAGTCATGACCGACATCCGCTGCCGCGACCCACCTTCAGTATGCATCACGTCATAGTAAACTGCTGGTTTTGTCAAAAAAAATTCCTCCATACCAAGAAATGGCGACTCCGTTGGTCCCAATACTTGCAAGTCATCCGCACGCGCATGATTGGAGCTAAAGTATAAGAACCTGATGATGCTTTGTGACGTGGACCCAAGGAACTGCAGCAACAGTAAATACTCATCACCCATACAAGCCAAAAATGGCTGCAACTAGTATGCACAGCTCAGAACGTACGCCAGCATCTGATGTCAAGCGCACGCAATTCAGTAGAATATGATGCCCGTTTTGTTCTGTACATACCGGAGTCGCCTCTTCAGCAGCAATTATGGTACCGACTGACCGTCCAGCCTGAGCTTGTCCTATCAATTTAGAACCACGAAGCTGCAAATGTGCTCGTAGCCACTGACGAGCACGCTACTCACAGCTGATAAAGGTCCTTTATGCAATACACAGACGATCGTTTACCAGTGGCATGCACGTAATTCTCATCATGTGTTCTATCATACATACCAGGCTCTGGCTACTACTGGTTTTGGGCAAGCGCTATTACGCCGTGATCGAGCTGTACCGATTGCATAGCGTACCGATCGTCACCAATACAAAATAGCGTCAAAACCCAGCTCGGGAATACTGTGATTTTCTCGGGTCCCCCGAAGATGATCGATAAAATCACACGAAATTGTGCGTGAACTGCGAGCTGCAGCAAGCCGGTCTAATAATGCTGCTATATTCCATGTAACAGTGCTGCTAGCTGCCGAGCCTGCTGCGTAAATTTATAAGATGCGACTGAAGTCTAGTAGCTAAGACAGTCGCCGGCTCGCAACCTAAATCAATTGCGGATCGAGAAGGTAATGGACTTTCTTCATCGTGCTCTGATGGGGCAGCAGCGATAGAAAATTACATCGAATAAGCCTTCGATCGATGGCCCAGAAATCGCACAGCATCTTGTCACTAAGAGATTTGGACGGTAGCTACCAAACGTAAGGTCACATCAAGAAAGTTGCTAGCATCTGTATAATCGATTTTATGGACATCAACACACAACCCTCCATCGGCCGCAAGTTAGCGTGATGCTATGCTTGTATGTACGACATTGACACGCACAATAGAGCACCTTATCACACTCATTTCCTACCAGCGAGATCACAGCCGAGCTTAACCAACAGCAGCGCATGTAACGTACAGATGCCGTGCAGTTACAGTTCTTGCATTAGGCCATGATACGAACCAAGGGCTTATCCAGTCGAAATGATTGTGACGAAGCTCCGGCCGCACGTTTTCTGCCGTGTATTGACAATAGAGCCTAATAGTAAGACGATCCATGACTGGCGAAGTCACAAGCCCTGGATCTTTCAGCACTAAAATTAAGGTATTTAGCAGTTTCTCACAGCGATCGATCGTCACGTGTCGAGATCGGGCATAATGGCCTTAAATCCAAAAAACGCTGCAGATTGGCCGTAAGATTAAATTGAGCAGGCATGCACAGCTATAAGGTGTAGCGCAGGTAGTTAGTTGTCTGGCTGTTTAGAAGACGGTGATCAATCGTTTGTATTGCTAGAGATAATTTAGGAGCCAAAAGACAGGTAGTTTTTGATGTCAACCACGGTTACATTTACGACACTAACTCTAACGCGACAAAAGCAATCACATCGAAGAAGCGCATTAAAACCTTACATTCAATAGATCGAAATGGCGCGGATGGTGCACCACTTCGTTTGCTTCCACTTAAGCTCCTTGAAAATGCAAAACATACCACTTGTTTGCGTTCTGTTCCCACCGCGTCTGTGAATACAATGAATTGTATTTTTTATAAATTGATTCGTCCATAGTGCGAAGCCGAAACCGGATCCCCTCACATGATCGCTTATTCTTCGTCACGGCTTTAGCTTGCAAGTGTGCGATATGAACTACACATCGTTCCAACGCAAGCTTGGCTTGCAAGCAGATATGTTTAGCCAGCTACATTATCGCACGTTACTTTACCTTGGCATTCGCATTTCTCATCCGCAAGCTCGGAGGTGTCACATCACGTAGAAGCAGGGCACAGCTCAACTAATGGGTGGTAGCAAGCCAGACTAGTAATACGAATCGGTACGTCCTTTGGGCACTGTGCAGGCGTAGGGATATATGTTCTAACTGTCAAACGAATGAGTTATGATTCTGTGTGAAGCCATTCTCGTGTTATGCCATTGACATATACTTATAATATAAGCTCTCAGCTTCGAGCGCTGACACGGAGACTGACGTGTTATCTCAGGGGCTCTGTCTCGTCCATTGATAAAACCACACCTCATTTACGCTTACTACATTGACGGCAGCGTCCGCATTGTTGTAAACACACATGAAAAAACCAGGATAAGGGTACGGTATGCACGTTCCAAACTGCAAGTCCGCTGATGTAGTTAATATCGAACGTATGCTCTTGGGTCTCGCGCATAACCAAACTCGGTCCTTTCCGTTCCACACCAAGATTGTGCAAGTTGAATACCGTCGCAAGAAATGGCCGTGGCTGCAGTGTGACACCTAACATCTTCAAAAATGTTAAATGATTGTCCTTGTGGTTATGGGTATGTACGCCTGCCGTGCAAACTCTAGTTTTCAGAATATCAGCATCTTCTTGGTACCTAGTACTGGCAAATGGAGCTGGTAACACGATATGGGTACTAAGTCAGCTGTCACGGAGACGTGTAATATACGAATATGTAAAGCTGTAAGGTCTGAGGGAAGTGTAAAAAGCTGTGGGGCGCACTTCTTCTGTAAGCGCGCTAACGAAACGGGAGACTAAGGCTTGCGTGGCACTCCGTGTCACTATAATGTGTATGTATGCACAAAAGTAAAATCTCTGTTTGTGTATCGTCACGACAGAAAGTCGAGGAAGCTTAGCTCACACACTACGCACATCGATCTATCCTTGTTCACCCGAGATCTGGATGAACATATAACACTTTTTGGTTTTTTAGGTAGAGTAAGTACATATAATATTTCTAACGACCGTCGTCTGCCCTCTTCGGCGGGGCCTACCCATCCCTTACCGGATGGACACTATTTACTGGATACTCTGGGGCCCAGCCAGTCCAGGTCTCGACTATTCGATGTCGGGGGTTATTGCTTCTATGAGAGGCCGAGCTCAGTGGTACCGGGGTTCCCAGGTGGATCAAAGAGACTTTGCGAGTCACAGATTCTTTAACGACCTTGGGTTGGTAGTACGGGGGAAAGAGTAGACAATCAAGTGACGGGATCGGCAGTGCTTACCAAAGGCACCAGGGGGTAACACCGTGAACATATAAATTGACGCATCATACCATACAAACTCGCTAGTGATTTTTTATGAAAACTATGGTTCAGTGCAGTATAGTCGATACCACGGTAAAGGGTATGGAAATATATCGATAGACAGTCTAGCGAGCTAGGAGGCAAAAGATCTGAAGTCAATCTTGGATTGCTGCACGAGCCATTCTCATCAGGGCAAATTTCGATTTACGTCTTGGAGTACCCGTTTATATTGGTACAGAGCTGAAGACCGCCTTACAAACGTAGGTGCTTCGCGTAGGATAGTTTGAGTAAATTACGTATGAGATTGAGCGCTAACCTATACCGATGTCGTGAAAAGCGAAAATGATTCTACTTAAATATCCGTTGTCGTGTCACTGTACTAAAATTGGTGTAAGAAAATCGACATATCGTCAGACTAGGACCGATTTGCAAAGAAACATGAGTAGTTTTACGATTATGAAAAAAATAACTTATCCAAGATCGCGACTAAGAGCGCATTTAAAAAAGTAATTGAGTGGGATTTCAACTACATGGCTTACTGTTTCAACGAGAGGTTCAACGAGAGGTTCAACTAACGGTGCTGTTTATAAAGCGCATTTAAAAATCCTTATTAAGTACACATTCAACCTCCATTTTGTTTTGGCGAATCATAATTTCCACCCCTAAACCACCACAAAAATCCAGCTCCGAACAATGGCGATCACCACCACCACTTCTTGCTCGGGCTAGCCGTCAGTGACGCCGCCACCAGATCTTTTCTCCAACCGAACCCGGGAATTCAGCTTTGGTGTGCTGTAACGTTCTTCGCGGCAGCACTTGCAGTGTTTGTGACTTATGGATGCCGATCATGGTGTCAAGGTGGTCTTGGGCATCTGTACTTCAATTCGGTATAATCAGCGTGACAGAGTACGTCCTGCCGTTCTTGATTCTCACGTTCGATGGTCTACGTTTACTAAGATTACAAATGAGGTGAAATTGGATCTCCACGTGCACACACAGCGAATAGGTGATATGCTTCAAGCGAAAGTGAGTAAGGCATGATGAAGGATAAATCAGGCTGGTCACGACATGCTCGTCCTGGTTCCACATAAATGTATCCACGTCAAGTAGACGCAGCAGGCTTGTCAACAAACAAGAGCTTTTAGTTAACGTATTACTACCGAGTTCCAATAGCGATAGAAGCTGCAGAATGTCCATGCTTGTGACTAAACCATACGATAACACCCCACAATAGACTACGTAAAGAATTATGTGACAGTAGTGAGCTAGCAAACAGCTAGCCACGATCGATTTTGCATCAGTCTTCAGTCACTTTGATCAATGTTGTCGGTGTTACAAGCCAACACGATCGTAAAAATATTTCCCCGTATACAAGAACGCACGCCGAACGCGCAAAGGCGTCGGTGGATATGGAATGTTGTGCTGGTTAATACGGTGAATAGACCAAAGATCACATTGTCAGCAGCCACCTATAATGCCTCCTTCTACGATTGAGAGACACAGCATTTAATCGTTAGAATCTGTCATTTGTTAATAGGGTCTTTTGTGCACTACAGACGGAATGACACAACACTAAACCCTTACGGAGCTCGCTGACATGAGCATAGTCCAGAAGACAGAGGTCATATCTTGGAACTGGTCAAGCACGCTTCAAGTAGAGAGACCACTTTATCGCTCAACTATTAGTTGAAATTTCAAAGAACCTAGGGGATATACGTTGACTCAACTTAAGGTTCAATCAGAGGTTTAACGAGAGGTTCAACAAATTTTCTTACCCTTATATACACGATTTAAATGCTTTGATGCGTTGCCGTGTCGGCAAAATTTCGGTGCTGACAAATGAGGTTGAAGCATGTCGAGCGCTATACCTATTATATCGGATCACGTACTAAAGCTGTTGCGAATCTACACTTATTCATATGTCAGAGGAAGACTTCTAGACTCGTAGTGTAACGGGGTCACACGACAGTTACCGCCATATAGGGATATACATTGTATATGTGATATACAATCCCGAGTTTTATCTGTGATAGTTGATGTCGTTGATGACCTCAGTCATCCATTGATGACAGATTGATGTGCCATCCATCAATCTTAATAGACTCAAGATTAATATGAAAACTAGTTTAACCTTAGTATTATGTAATTGAATGAGGTTTATTACAGATAAAACTAAGAAATAAAAAGTCAGTTCCCGGTTAGGTCTTCGATTGACACGTGTCTATTTTAGACGTCAGTAGATCGTTACGAGTAAGAGCCATCTTGAGGCATATACTCTAGAACACATTATGCGTGCGATTCTAAGAGTCGTTGTTAGTCCCCTGAACCAGGACTAGAAGCTCTACGAGCTTAAAGACTCTTTAAACGAATAGGAACTTAGTTCCGTAGAACTAATTGACTTCTAGAGTCGTAAGTCTTCCTCTGACTAAGATATGTGTAGCTCCACTACACTTGGTAGCACTTGTAGTCAATCCTACACCGTAGTCGCAAATCGACTAAACCTATGTTGAGATGGAAAGCCTAGCTCATATCTTTCAGGCTTAACGCCTCGCGCTTGACAAGATTAGGGCGTTTATTGGTGTCGAACAAATCGACCATATTGTGGCCAAAGGCCCGGAAGTGCTCAATGCACGGCTGGAAGCTTTTATGCAATTTGAGGCCACGTTCCCATGGCCATATGGCGTCGGCTATACCGACTCGTTACATCCCTATGCCCGATGAAGAGCCTAAGGCTCGCCCGATCGTTCTGAGTGTAAAATTATTTGACGGGAAGGAGGCAGAAAACCTCCTTCTCTGGATTCTAGAAGTCGAAATGGCGATGAGCGCCGTTATGCTGCGAACCGAGCAGCAGAAAGTTGGCCTAGCCATATCAAAACTTGGCGGCAGAGCCAAAGAATGGACTATGACATGTGATGCGTCTGTAGACACCGCGTTTCCACGTGGGATTCGCTAGGAGACAGATGTCTCGCGTGTTCGTACCGCCTAATCAGGCTTATCAAGTGCTTTCACGCTTCTTATCCTCCCGACAAGGGAAGAAGGAGTTATCGGACTATGCCCAAGAGTTGCTGCTATACACTTGGATTCCCTTCCTGAGTAAATCCGTGTCATCATTCTTATGGAAGGTCTTCGTACTGGGGTCGCTCGGACCGAAGTTTTTCGTGTCCACCCCTCAACCTCTGAGGAGGCTGTAAACATAGTGTTGAACGCCGAGTTTAATCAGAGCAGCTCATTATGATACGCACGGGCACGCCCAATCTTCGTTTGATAGGGCAGAGCCCATGGATCTCAGTCATGCGGACGATGACGAAGCCGAGCTTCAAGGTGTGGAACAGCAACGTAACATCCGTAGATGTTACACGTACAGAAGCCCAAGACATTTCAGCAATAACTGTCAATTGCAATTACGACAAAATCGGCTGAGCCGTAATACCGCCCCAAACCAGAAATCCAGTACGGTGCGGGAAAACATCGACTTCCAGTAGGCGCGGGGTGGCCTACTGGGGAGTAACTAGGCTTTTTAGAGGCTATAAGAGGTAGAGATGAACAGGGCTTATCCCCACATGATCTCGTGGACGTTGCCACGAAACGTGAATACAAGTCAGGGTTGTTGGTTGCCTCGAAAACGGTTAAGGACTTTGAAAAACCGTGGTCTTTTTGATTTACTCTGGGGCATCGGGCAACTACGTCCGACGCCTATCCCTTGAAGGGATTCAGCAGTCTGCCGAAGCGCTGAAAGCGCATAAAGGTGATATTATCACGGTGCGTGTAGCACGGGGGCCCGTGTCACCGTACCTAAAGTTCCGTTGAACTTAGGTGTAAAGGTCTTAGACTTTAACAGCATTTAACGCTGTCTTGTCCTAGATTTGGACTCGAGATACGACCTCATTCTCGGTATGGTCTGGCTGGAACGCCACGAGTCATGGATTGATTGAAGGTCCAAGACCTTAGGCGTAACGCGCGATGTTTCTACTGAAGCTTTGGAGAGCCATGAACTCACCTTTTCTAGACAACAAAAGTGCTATTTGCGCGAGACACTGACTGAGTCAGTTAGTGTGCTGGACATCGGAATGTCTGAGTTAGTTGACTCTGATGTCAATAACAATAGTGAGACGGCACGTACTCCTTTGAGTGGCACTTTTTGTTACAATGAACCACTGGATGCTGATAGCACTGATGACCCCAGGTCGATTCATTTAGGTTGTGGTCTCTTATATATATATGTGCAGTGACACGTGAACATCCACAGAGTGAGTGTGGCTGCCATAGCACCTCACTGAATGTCGGTAATGACATTGTTGGCGAAACCCCCTGGTATCAAGAACGAAGCTCCTCTGATGCATGTGCAATGGCACGTGAACATCCACACAGTGAAGGAGGATTTTATAGCACCTCAATGAATGCTGGTAACGGCGTTGTTGGTGAGACGCCCAGACATCAAGATTCTGATGTGTTTACAGTGGCGGATAACTCGACGGGTGATGAGTTCGAGTTGAGTAACTCGGCACCGGATGTCGGTAATGACATCACCTATTGTTTAGAGTACGCTGAGGCTGGTAAAGCTAATCACCTTGTAGGACCAAATGGTCCGCCCTTACTGAGAATTTTAGTCTCTATTTAGAGACAGCATCAACGCCAAATGGCGGCTGTGAGACGAACAGCGTCTGTAATGTCGCTTAGCGACACTAGCGATCAGATATATACATTGGTCGATGGCGAGACAGGTCACGTGGATGGTGTAGTTGGCCTTGCGTCCCTCCCATCGTTAACTGCTCTGTTAGAGCTAGACGAAACTTCTATAGACAAGTTCAGTCATGCCTTAAGGGCAGGCAACTTATCCGATATAGTGGACCTTAGACCCGATCATGAGTTGAACTCCTCGTCTCTCTTGGATCAGACGGTCCTTTCAAGTACAAAGGTGACACTTAGTGCACGAAGTGGATTATCTATTTTGAAGAATCCTTCGAATCCCTACTACCCTTTGGTTTAGGAATTTCAAGACGTGGTATATCATAATCCACCGTCTGTATTACCTCCCGATAGGGGCGTACGTCATAAAATTGACTTGGTTCCTGGGACCAAATACTGCGTTACAAGGCAGTGGCCTTTACCAAAGGAGCAATGTGACGTCAATGATGCGTTTTTCAGTGCTAAGCGCGCGGCGGGAATGGTGCGGAGAGTAAGTCTCCTCATTCCAAACTGACTTTTTGTGTAAAAAAACCTAATGGTAAGTGGCGTATTGTGCACGCTTATAATAAGCTTAATGCAGTCACTATACCGGCACAAACATGTATTTCTAGATAGGACGTTCTTCAGAACAACATGGCAGGATGTACAATGTACAGTGCACTCAACCTGGTCGATGGTTATTATCAATTGCTCATGCGAGCAAGTAATATCCCTTTTACAGTGGTCAGTACTCCAAGCGGTATGCTTTGGGTGTGGCTGGTTATGCCCCAGGGACTTTCCAATGACCCGGCTACGTTTAATAGTCTGGTGACGCAACTGTTCCTCCCTCACCGTGCGTATGCACAAACATATTTCGATGACATATTTGTCCATAGTTGAGCGGAACAGAGTCGGTCGGATGTGGATAACCACATCGACCATTTACGAGTTGTGCTCGAGTGCATGCGCACTGATAAGCTCTATGCTAATGCATGAAATGTACCTTTGGTGTGGACGAGATCCCAGTTTTGGGATGCTTCATTGGGAGTCGAGGCCTTCGGGAAGATTCTGCAAAGGTGAAGGCCATAGTTGATTGGTCAGTTCCTAAGAATCTAAAGGACCTACGCAAATGGCTTGGCCTTTCCAATTACTTGCACAAGTATAGCAAAAGTACGCTGATATGGCTCGGCCATCATCCAATTTCCTTAAAAATAATGTAGAGTGGTGTTGGACTAGCACCGAAGCAGAGGCTTTTAAAGCCGTAAAGGAGAGTATCCTACATGCCCCAATTTTGGCTTTTCCAGATTCTGATCAACCTATCAGGGTCGTCAGTGACGCTTCGGATTATGCCATTGGCTGTGCTCTGTTACAAACATATATTGAGGGACGCGAGCGTGTCATCGCTTTTGAATCCCGTCAGCTTAAAACTGCTGAAAGGAACTATCAAGTTCACGACAAGGAGCTACTTGCTATGAAGTATGCTCTAGTCAAGTTCAGAGTTCATCTTCTTGGCTCTAAGCCTTTGTAGTCTATAACGATCATGTGTTTTTACGCACGGCGACCCAATCGCCTCACCTCTCGCAGAGGATGACCCGTTGGCTTTCATTCTTTGCAGAATATAACTTCGAGGTGAAGTATAAGCCGGGGAGGCAAAATACGTTGGCTGATGCGCTGTCACGACGGCCCGACTATGAGCTTGCTCATGTTACGATTTTGTCGTCGTCAATTACTGAATTAGTCCGTGCAGCTTGTGCCAAGGTTGAACAATATGTAGCTTTGCTACGTGCTCTTGGTAGCGATGAGTTTAAGCCCTCGGACATTAAATTGTCGGCACGTTCGCGTGCGAGGCTACATCGATATTCTATTGATAACGGCTTGTTGTATTATCGCAATGATGCCGCGGATACCCCGCGTATAATCGTTACTCATAATGAGGAACTGAAGTATCGTATCCTCTAAGAGGTCCACAACACAGCTATTAGCGGTCATCTCGGTCGTGAGAAGACCTACGACTGGGTTAGCCAGATTTATTGGTGGCAAAAACTCTATAAAAGGGTTAGCACTTATGTGCGCACATGTGAGATGTGCCAACGAGTTAAACCCTCGGCACATGTGACTGTGCCGCTGGCTGGTTTGTCTGTACCCTTTGGGTGTTCGGAGTTTATCAGCATGGACTTCGTGTTTGGCCTACCGAAAGATTCGGATGGCAACACAGGTATTGTGGTCTTTGTCGACCGTTTGAGCAAAATGACTCAATTAGCGGATGTGCCGGATTCGATTGATGGTGAAGGTACAGCTTTGCTGTTCATTGATCGCGTGTTTTGCCAACACGGTCTGCCACTGGAAATTGTCTCTGACCGCGATCCCCGTTTTACGGGCAAGTTCTTTAAGGCCGTCTTCAAGGGTGCCGGCGCCAGATTAGACATGTCCACAGCGGATCATCCGAAGACCGATGGTCAAAATGAGCGTGTTAATCGGGTCCTCGGTCACATATTACGCAGCGTGTGCGCTGAGACGCCTCGGCGCTGGAGCTCAATGCACCCCATTGTTGAGCTCACCATGAGCAATGCCGTTCATGCCTCAACAGGCTATACTCCGTTCTACATGAACGCACACACCCACGCGTTCCGTTGACGCTACCACTACGTGGCTCAGGGCTTGGTGGAGGAGAGGTAGCCTATCCACTTGCTGATATCAGCCCTTCTACTGTTCAAAAACAGGTTAGCGCGTTCCTCACAGCGCGATTGAATGTCTTACGACATGTGCGTGACGCAATGGCTGATAGTCAAGACAAACAGAAGGAACAAGCGGATGCTAAAGACAGAAACTGTATTGAATGTTATGAGGTCGGTGACCAAGTCTTACTAAACGGTTGAAACCTGCCTACAAATGTAGTGTCTGCTGTTTTAGGACTAAGCTGCGTCCTCGCTTCATTAAACCATTTACGGTCGTGGCCAAGAAGGGTCTTGCGTATACGCTCAACTTACCGCGCAAATGTGTACACACCCCTTGTTTTACGTTGACCTCGTTAAGACGTATCGGGATCCGTCCTAGTTTAATCGGGAGGCGCTTGCGCCTCGGAAGTTGTCTTTGCCACATGCTGTTGCATCCGAATCAGGAAGTCAAGTTGCACCTTCATCCGTGTCTGACTCGTTTTAAACGTCGACAAGCGAGCTTGCACCGCGTCAAGCGTGCGCTGGGTCTGACCCAAAGTCTCGCGAAGACTGTTCACCTCGTGAACCAAAGCCTCATGGGCTGCAGCCGACATACCGACCGCCACCGGCATTGCTTGAACAGCAAGGGAACCTCTGGTTCCATGTGGAGAACATACTTCAACGACGTCGGCGTCATGGCAAAACCAGTATCTGGTGAAGTGGCGGGGATACCCTGAGTCCGGGAACTCATGGGAGTACGAGATACACCTTCGGCAAGATTTCCCATATGCCGTGGATGTTTTTGAGTACCACAGTCAGGGTCAACTTGCGACCCCTCGCGCTTCGCACCATTAATGGGAGCAGCAGGCGGGTCCACGACCAAAGCCCAACGTGGACTCGCATTCATTGGCACAGCCGCAGCATATCGCGTGCGGAACATCGCCCGCAACTGGCCTTTGTCCCTCAATTTGGCGAAATTTTATCGGAATTTCTGCTCGAGGCGCACATCAGCCTTGTCGGCGCTTGCTCTCAAAGCATTAATGCTGCTTAAGCACCATGATTTATGCACCCAGAGTATAAACGTATTATCTTCCTCAGAGGCAAGCTCCCCTACGTATAGGGGTACGGGGGTACCCCTAATCGGTGGAACTGGTACGCCATGACGTTGGTCTAAAAGCCTTACCTTGTATTGAATTTGAGTCATAACATACGGCGCCAAATATCTCTCATGCAATACTCTGCCTGCTTCAACCTCTTCATGTGTATTGGCTGCCGGACTGATGGCCCACGATGCCAAAGACTTACCAGTCGTTTGTAGGAGACGTTCTTCCAAGCTGAGATGTGTAAACACATATTCAGTATTACTTTCGAGTGTCGACATGATCTGAGATCTGCGCTGAGCGCTCTCCCGTTGTTAGAGCACCTGCTCCTGCTCCTCGTCGAGCGGGTTCGTGATGATTGCCGACCCCATACCGGGTGTCGTGTGCAGCGCTGTTAGCGCATCCGAAGCCCTCCGTTCAGGGAATGGATTAGGTGCCTGTCTGTATATGTCGTCCCGCACGGGTGTGCCGACTTTGGACTCGACATCGCTGCCATAGTCTAGTTCCTTCTCCTCAATCCCGAGGAGGTCGCAAAAAGCCGTAGGCTTGTTTGGCGTTGCCGTGTCTGACGCGTTGAACAAACCGTGAGGTTACTGTTCTCCAATGGCCTCGATGAGGTAATGATTCAATTGAAGTTATTCGGTAACGTCAGTCTGGTGGGAGTGTGTAACGGGGTCACGCGACTATTACCACCATATAGGGATATACATTGTATATGTGATATATAATCCCGAGTTTTATCTGTGATAGTTGATGTCGTTGATGACCTCAGTCATCCATTGATGACAGATTGATGTGCCATCCATCAATCTTAATAGACTCAAGATTAATATGAAAACTAGTTTAACCTTAGTATTATGTAATTGAATGAGGTTTATTACAGATAAAACTAAGAAATAAAAAGTCAGTTCCCGTTTTGGTCTTCGATTGACACGTGTCTATTTTAGACGTCAGTAGATCGTTACGAGGAAGAGCCAGCTTGAGGTGTATACTCTAGAGCACATTGTGCGTGCAATTCTAAGAGTCGTTGTTAGTCCCCTGAACCAGGACTAGAAGCTCTACGAGCTTAAAGACTCTCCGAATCCTTGTTGATTAGTTCCAAGAACTAAAGATTCTTTAAACGAAAAGGAACTTAGTTCCGTAGAACTAATTGACTTCTAGAGTCGTAAGTCTTCCTCTGACTAAGAGCTGTGTAGCTCCACTACACGTAGAGTTGCTTAGCGTATTAAACGAAACGGGTATAAACTTAAAGGGTCTCATTCTTTACTGACTTAATGATACTTAACTCTAACTCTAGGTATCGAAGCAAGCTCGCAAGCTTCTAGTTCTGGGTCAGGGTACTAACGATTATTAGTAATGACGTGGCACTAATGCAAAGAGTACTAGCCTTAATGCAGGCTCTTAACCCTTACGACCGGAGATGTATTAGAATGACACATGTCTGAAACTGATCAAAAGGGAAATTGAATTTGATTACTGATCTATAGCGATAATAAATCCTCATCCACGTATTTAATCTTCAACCTATATTACCTAGGAATCCTAATATAGGTCCTTCTGGTATTACCACACCAGAACAATGACATCCCTAGAATACCTATTACGATATGTACCATCTAACAGTAATCGATAAGGTACGGTATTAACGCTTTGCGTATTGAGTACAATAATACGCCTGTCAGTTTCACTGATCTCTTTATGTGTGTATCACACGACACCATACCGGCCATATTAACCGTTTGTATGACCCCACTACACACCTTGTTTTAGGATGCTAAACCATACGAGCTTCTACATCTATTCGACTAATAAACATCGGCTGTTACGAGTATTTACTAAACGAAAGAAAAGGGAGTAAATTTGAACAAAATTGTGTAAATCTAACATACCCATTATTTTGCAAATAAAACATTCTCGCGTACACATATTTATGTTTGTATAGATATAAATTGATTATACACACCGGTCGATAGTGAGTCATTGCACTGGTGATTTGTTTTGGACAATCGAAATATCGAAATATCCAATCTCAGTCGGATGATACCGTCCTGATTTTAATATATCTCCCCTAATAATTTTCTTATCGCATTTGCTGTAATAGATTTGCCGACAGGCAATGAGCTTCAAAGCGAAATATGGAAGAGCACAGTGATTAAACATGCGTCTATAAAGCCAAATATCATTTGATACTTTGACGCAAAACAGTCTTCAAAGGCACACTGCACTTATTTCATGCGTACATATATATGCCTACGTACCTGCCTTTTTACTGCAGAAATAGACACGTCATCATGGTGAATGCATTTCCGATGGCAAAATCAATAGACCTATTCATAAAGGGCGTACCAGACGTGTTAATACAGCACGATTTTTACAGTGATGCGGCCAACAACAACGTTGTCAAACGTCACATAGAATAAAGACGACAATGAAGCCAAAACAATCAAGGCGGTCAACATTAAGGCAACCAATGTCAGGGGATACCGAATCAAAAATAGATGATTATATTATGGTTGTGGACTCACATGCGTTGTCCAGAATGAAAAATCGAAAGACGCACATTAATGTTATATGGCATGCATGTTGCACCTTAAACAAGTGCTGTGTGATCCGCGAGAATATTACCACGACAACAGAGCCACAATGTATATACTATAGATGCTATCTACGTCTCCTAGATTACTTCAATTTTCGAATCTCATCGCATTACAGAAACGCAATCACCACAAATACGATAAAATTTATAAATATGGTAGATATATCAAACTCAGGATAGTTTCATCAGTATAACATTGGGCTTAACGGATTAATATTTTAACGTCATATTTTTATTGTTCAAACAAATCATTGGTGTAATGGACCAGTATCGATCGGTGCGTCAGACATGCCCCAGATATCTAAATCTATATATATATATATATATATATGCGCATGAATAGATGTATGTCAATATCATATACTGGTCTTACCTCGGTACACCAGGGCTGCGTCTAAGATGCCCGTAGCACTATTTAGATGGATAGTGCACTTTGTCTTTGTAAGGGGGTTGCACGTCGGTTGGTTAAATTCGGTCTGGTTGAATGTCACACAAAAAGAATATATAGCCGTACGAAGTACCGCAACGGGTATTAATGACGATTAAGTAATAAAGCTGATAATGCGTACGCAGATATTAGGTGCTTACACGTGTCCGCCGCCAGTTAGTTTTGAATACTGGGTTCTCGATACTAATCAGTAAAATCTTAAGAGAATGCTTCGGCAAGGGTAATTCTAGTTGTTTGGTCATCCATAAAGTTCAGATCACGTAATCTAGCAAAGCGAAACCAAGCCTCAAGCGATAAAGGATTCTCTGAGTTTTTTGCTGCTCAGTGAGCTGTTGGAATTCCTGAGCCTTAATCACCCTTTAACTTCATTCAACAAGTTTCTATTTTAAAAATAGGAACTTTGGTCGTACAAACTATTTGGATTTACAGCCGAAAGTCTTCCATGGCTTGAATGTTATTGTAGATCCGCTATACTATTAGCACTTGAGGTCGATATTCACCTGTTTTTCAAACTGAATACCTCAAAAATATGTAAGGTTGATTACATCTCTGAATCTCGACGTCTAGCGCTTACTGAGCTTACCGCGTTGGTGACCGTGGAGATAGAGAACACCACTGCACCGCAAGGGGAGCATGAGGTTATCCCACGTCTCGATGCCTCCTTACAATTTAAGTCTATATTAACTGGGCTGACCCGTGTCCATTTAGCAGCGGCTATGCTGTCTATGGGCCCGTTCCAGACGAGGACATTCACCTCTTCCCGTATCTCCGACATCCTACACCTTCCTGGTACATAGGGAGAGCGTATCCTGCTGTAAATCCGAGAAATAGAATATGCAATGAACATTGCTAGGATCCGATCGGACAATAAATATTAAGAATTGCAATTTTCAGCCCGATGGAGAACAAAAGAATGACACTTACAAGAAAAAAAAGCTGTATACGCTGCTTTTTCACATAGAAATCGCTAAAAAATAATGATCTGCTCGTGTTCGCACCACTCAGATCAGCGATTCTCATGTGATCACGCTTCTTATCATTATGGTAGGGTAAAAAAAAGAAGCTGTTAGATTATGCTTGAAGGTTAATGGCTTTCATTTCTGCTATGCAGATTCACTATCGTCAAAAAGAAGTCCTTGTGATCACAATTTATGGACTTCCTGGAGTTTCCTAAACCAAAATTTCTTGTGTTCACCGTCTTCGTATAGTCGTACTGTATGTATGGCCGCATATGAAATTTGCCTGAAGGTGTCCCATTATAACATAACCACGAGCGTGTGTGCAAGTCAGGCTTTTTAGTTGTGGCAGCGAATGCGAAAGCCTTTGATAGTGCTGTTTATAATTTACTTCGGGATGCTCGTCACTTTTTCCTTGAAGAATATCAACAAGATTTTGAGGCGCTGAAAGCATAAAAGAAGTGACAGTATTACGATTCCCTTACCGATATGGACTCGTGTCACGGGGCTAGATTTTATTTAGATTTTAAGGTGAAATTATGTCCTTTTTAGCATTATATGATGTCTCGCCCACGAACTAGATTCCAGATTCAATATCATCCTCGAAATTCTGTGGTTAAAAGGCAATGAACATGGATTTTCCAGCGGTCCAAGTCCTCAGGCACAGCGCGAAACGTTTTAAGAGAAGTGTTATATATTCATTTACCCGCCCATAATGGAAACAAACGTGCAATTTACGATATCCACCGACCGCGACAGTAACTATGCTAGAAATTGAAATGTCAGACAACGTCGGTCTGACATTGTCAACGTACTAGAAAACAAAACATCAGGAGCTATAATGTCCTAAAGAACGTGTATCGTCTCCTACTAGTCCACTTTGTGGCTTACGTTGTGATAGCAATGTACCAAATGTGTCGTAAATCATATTCTTGGTGAACCGCCAATATCTCAAGTGTTTGAATTGATTGATTCACGTGGTGTTTGGCACGAACTTATCCAAGAAATGAAGTTGGCTGTGCTAGCAATGCACCGAATTTCGTATATGACATTATTGGCGAGACGTCAGAATGTTAAGGGAGGCCCAACGAATACACATGGAGTAGCACGTAAACCACGAGAGTGAGCACATATTTTGTACTCACCTTTAAATGTCAGTTAGGACACCGGCTCTTGTATAAAAGTGATGTTTTAAACCTATTAATCGACCTTGAAACCTCGTTGAGTTGTGCGGTCATTCATAGATACGGCAGCGACGTTAGACGGCTAATACAAAACGCGAGGACTAAAAATCTGTAACAGCGTAATACTAGCGATCAGCTTTACACCGATAATAGAGTGACTGGTGATATCGAGGATGTTGTTATCCTCTATTTAATATCATTAATGAATATCCTAGATCTACACTGATCACAGTATTTAGAATCAGTAACATTAGATGAGTGATCGTATCTTGAGGAATGCACCACATTTAATGTTATTAACAGTAATTGCGAAACTACACTAGTAGGCCAGCCATTAATAAGTGTTACAGTGTTCTGCGACTCGTCTAAACATAATCTTCTTGCTCCTCAAGCAAACCGCTTACGACAACAGGCTCACCAAGAAAATGACTCTGGTGGTCGCTGACAATTTTCTGCATCTCCTAGCCCAAGTGGTGAGCACTCTAAGCTCCATCGACACAAGCTAATTCACAACGCACAAGCGCCTCTTGATAGTATGTGATGTTTCTTTCTTTACTTGCTGCGCATTCACATCCCGAACCGAATCTTCAGCCAGCTGAAGAAGTAAATATTTTTCAGGATTCTAGAGGGCGCCAAACCAGGAATCATCATTGTGTACTTTGTTTTACCAATCTTTATCGCTTACTAACTGAATCTTCTTTTCGTCCCATCGATTCGCTCACGCATCTTTGATTTTAGATATGTTTAAAGATCTAGCGGGTTGCACCAGATGAGTTGCATTTTCTCCAAAACCCTTTAAACTATATGTTCAGTTCTTGTAGCGCAGCGTTCACCTCCAGTGTTTGAATCCGTCCAATGTAATTGTCGACCCACAGGATTGTTTTTCTCTCCCCGTTCTTCTTTTTGCTCACGTGATTTTGCGAGCCACTGTGCAAAGACCGATGAGGTCATAAATCATTTTTCGCTGTACGATAAGTCACGCCTGATAATAACCCGGACACAACAAAATAAGACACATAGTTAAAGTTGTCAGGGCCGAAATACAACAAAATCAAAAACCAATGTGAAATCATACGAGGAAAGTTGTCGGTAACGCCACGGATCAGATAGGTGCAGTCGATATTGGGTAAAAATCTCAGCATGGGCTCACTGTTTTTTGCTAATTCCCCTCCAGTGACTTGCATGACCATTGTCATCCCAGCCGTCCCCGACACGAAATCTGCATACTGGATATTTTTCTCTCCACGTGCACTCAGGGTCCGACCATTATCCATATCGATGATAAAGTGCGTTTCATCCATTTTCTCTATGTGCATCATGGAGAACTCGCCAGACGCGAAACCTCGCTATAGAACGCCAAGATGGAACGCTACCTCCCTTTCGATGAGCAGCTCCTTCTGCAAACTGAGCTGATTTTTGCCTGATTGTTGCGGTTGTACAATTTTGAAGCCACCGTGGACCCAGCGGTGGTTGAGACTATCTTACAGTTCCGCTTGCGCCCCCACGGGCACAAATGTCGCGCAAACACTGGGTGCTCGGAACAGCCAGGAGATGCTTGGCGAAGGTGAGTAGCAGCTAAGTCGACACCTTGAGGCCGGATTTTCGCTGACGGTGGAACTCATCATGCAGCTTGTGATGCTGCCAATCGGTCCATTCGGTACGCTTGCGACCTCAACCAGGAATCGCCTTCAGAATCACTTGGATGCTGATGCCTGGTTGCACCGCGTGCACAGAGTGGTGATGCGTGAAGCTTCTTCGCCGCGTCAGCAAAGGCGTCACGATTTGCCCACCAACGCGGCACTTCCATGAAATTCGCAGACGAAGAAGCGGCCCCAAAGCACTAGGAAATTGCTCGAGAGTTCTTCAAAACAAAAAGCGCGTGTCTTCTGTATTTGCAATTATCAATCATTTTACAACCTTAGGTTCTTTTGACCACGTGCTGGATTTGGCACTTACGCTTCTCTCTACCCGACAGAGGCTCTTGATCGCTCGTGTATCCCAATGGTGGTGGTACAGTGGCGTGGATAAGCGGTGGATCATGTAGTGGGGCACAGGCATAGAGAGCAGCGGCACATTTGCGCTCAGCAAGCGCACGAGATCGTCCCATGGCGAGGACGATGAGACCAGTTGAGCAATTTGGATTAGGGTACGAGTCGGGGTTCAGGGCGGTGTGATGCTCGTTGTAGGCATTGGATTGCTTGTTAGTCCTTTAGTTACCACGTGTCACACTGATTTTGTGGGCATATAGTGTTATTTTTTGGAGGCGAGGTTGAGACACATAGAATAGTGTTACTAACTCTAATTTAAATTTAACACTAAAGAACCACTAACACTAAACACTGTGATCAGTGTTGACAAAATATCTGGTATTACGTTTTGTCAGGCGTTGAAGGTCTCAATCCTGTCAGCTGTGGTGGTCATTAGACCGGTTTTGAACTCCTCTTTTCTTTTTTGATGAAATCATCTTTGAATGTTTCAAGGCTAAAATATATGCACGTATTGGTTCTTCGATGATTAAAAATACGTCTGATCCTTACTATCCTTAAGCAGAACATATAAAATATGGTGCATCAAAAATCCACCGCATGTATTGACACCTGATAGATGTTTAAGTCATGTAATTGAAATGATTCCTGGATTCAATACTTTTTTAGGATGCGGGTGCGCTATACCTCAATGTCAATAAATAATTGTTTTATGCAAAACACGCGGCGTGTACAGTGCAAACGAGTAAAATTCCGCATTCGACAGCAAGATTTTGAAAGACTTCTGCAAGTGGCGTATTGTTAACGCTTATAATAAGCAACACGGGGCCATAATTCCAGCAGAACAATCAAGTTTTGAGAGATATTTTACAGAGAGATATGATTGAATGCTGTATATATAGTGAGCTCGACCCAGTTGATGACTATCAACTAATCATGGAAGTGAGCATTATCCCGCTTTACTGTAGTGAGTACACACTTTGCGAGGAGCTTTAAGAGTGAATTGCTATGTCTCAGGTTTTTCGAATATCCCGGCTATGTTTTTAGGTAGATCAGCTGTTTCTCTAACATTAAGGGTAAAAAGACTAATTTTTGATGCCGCTTTGGCCATACTCCTGCTGATCGCAGCATGCGCAGTGTGGAAAATACATCAACCATTTATGAGCGATTGTCGAGTGCTTTCGTACACAAGAGTCGTATGCCAATGCGTTACATGTACAATGAGCTCCAAAGAGATTCGCTTTCTCGGGCAATTCTTTGGTAAACGAGGACTGAGAGCGGATCTCGCCAGGATCAACCATTTTCGAGCCTTCGGTTTCTTAGAATTGGAAGAGTTTACATGAATGACTTGGCCTTAACAATAAATTAAAAAGCTGGAAATTTTAACGGTTGATACTTGTCGTGCGTACGCATAGATGATAGCCTGCGTTTATCGTTTGAGCCACCAATCAGGATAGGTGACCGAACCGTAGGTCTTCTTCCGATCGAGATGACCACTCAGATCGGGGATTGGATTCGATCGCGACCATTACTTTCACTCGGACAATTTGTAGTCATTGTTGAGGTCAATCGGCACATGATTGATATGAAGGTTGGAACACCCATAGACATCGCGAAGTAGGGCACGGCCTAAATTCTAAACCATCCTCGAAAGCTATAGACTTATTGTAGTGGAGCTACACAGCTCTTAGTCAGAGGAAGACTTACGACTCTAGAAGTCAATTAGTTCTACGGAACTAAGTTCCTTTTCGTTTAAAGAATCTTTAGTTCTTGGAACTAATCAACAAGGATTCGGAGAGTCTTTAAGCTCGTGGAGCTTCTAGTCCTGGTTCAGGGGACTAACAACGACTCTTAGAATTGCACGCACAATGTGCTCTAGAGTATACGCCTCAAGATGGCTCTTACTCGTAACGATCTACTGACGTCTAAAATAGACACGTGTCAATCGAAGACCTAACCGGGAACTGACTTTTTATTTCTTAGTTTTATCTGTAATAAACCTCATTCAATTACATAATACTAAGGTTAAACTAGTTTTCATATTAATCTTGAGTCTATTAAAGATTGATGGATGGCACATCAATCTGTCATCAATGGATGACTGAGGTCATCAACGACATCAACTATCACAGATAAAACTCGGGATTATATATCACATATACAATGTATATCCCTATATGGTGGTAATAGTCGCGTGACCCCGTTACACTTATCTTATTTATTACGCTGACTTGATAAAGCCGTACCATGATCCTTACCGATTGAATGTTAAGGTGATCGCGCCTATTAAAAGAGATGTGCTCCGGAACGACGTTGAATCTTTATTAATATATCGAGATAAACGTCCAGGCAAAATTAAATTGTTTCACTGTGAGCAAGCTAGTCTTGATTACTTCGACGGGACCGGATCGGCTCTCCTATTCACGAAATAAGGCAACTTCCATCTGATATTTCCCCAAAGCACTGTAGAACATTTAAGACTCGCTTGGAGACATAATACGAAACGTGCTATATGATCGTAAGCTGTAGCAGATACGTCGGTCTCTACCCTCACTGCTGGATGTATAAGAAAATTGTCATTCTAATCATTCGGTTTTCTTAAGTGACATCATCCCCAGGGTCAATTACTGTATCTAGTAAAGAGGTTAGGCAAGTCTGAGTCTAAGAACCCTCGGGCGTTTGAGATTTTTATCCGTCAAGAATGCTTCTATGCCGTTGTCGATGCCGCGTTCAGCGCCGGCATGCACCGCGAGACGCTTCGCACGAATATGTGCGGTAATATATTTTTCTTCTGTCGTTGCACGAACATGACGTATGGGTGAAACGGCAGAGAGGTAATACAGCGCCATGAAGTGTGCTATTTGTCCGAATGTCGATACATCTGTAATTATAGCAATTGGTCTTTGTCCTGAGATTTTGCAAACTCTTATTGGAGCTTACGTTTGAGGCGACCTCCGCCACATCTCAACTACCTCGGAGGGCGAGATTGTAAAACCTACGTAATTTGTTTTAAAACAGCTAAAAACCTTTCTTCTCCCTCAATCTCTGTGTGTATTGGGAACAAAAATATCGGTTAGTTTGTAGGTGATATATATTGTTATAGGAACGCTTCGGCGACCAGATTTGGTACTATGCACGTAGCTCAAGGGGTTAGGTGTGGCAGCACCAAGCCAGAAGTCACGGGTTCGATACCAAGTGCTGAAGTTAAGCCTTCGGGACCTGGTGTTTGTGGTTCTCCAGCACTGTTCTGCCAGACAGTGACGTCCCCCACTTTTGGTACGTTTTATGTTTATAAACGTACATCCAGACGATCAGTAATGTGCGACTAGACGATTAGTAATGTGCTACTAGACGATTAGTAATGCGCGATGTGGCGATTACTAGCGTATAGGCAGAATCCAGTAGGCTTAGAGTAACAACAGGAGTTTGTGAACTAAGGACCTAAATATACTTACTTTGCATTTTACCAGCAATTGTCCAGCAACCTTCTTCTTTTCAATAATATATAACTGTATATTGTACAAAATGTTAAGACGGTTCCATTCATTCACTGATCGCAAAAACGATCAACTACAAGTGTCTGATTCGGTGAGCTGTCAGACCCGTGATGACATCAGAGCTAAGTCGCTGTGGGTATGATGACTGAGACAGATTATGCATAGCCCTCGACTTGACAAATATGCTCTTCTTGCTTCGGAAAACGTTAAAGTTATATCTTGGAGCTATGAAGTCACAGATCAACAGCGAGATTTTTGACGCACTACATTTATTGGTGTTGTTGCTCATAAAATTTGTTCACGACAACATTTGGCTCCAGATAAAGAGTGCACCACAATCCCGTTAATGCATTAGCAGCACCACTTTCGATAAGCGGGATGGGTAAAGCCGTACGGCATCTCAATGAGCTGGGGTAACGATTCGAAAATCCTTTCACGCTGAAGTATGGTGTTAATTTCGTGAATTGCCACTTCCTTGTAGCTGAGGATGATAAATGGAATCATGTTTTCTTTACCTAGTTATGCCATTGTAATTTGTGCTAAATGCATCCATGAGTTTTCCCTTAGCACCATCCATCTATTGTCGACTAAACGTACTGACATTCTGATGAGGTAGAGTGTCACGGTGTCACATCGTGTATAAATATTAATTATGATGGGTTGTGTACACAAATATTATCGATCCGGAACACGGTACCACGTAGATTTTTATACAATCTACTTTTGACTCCGTTACATTTTTGAAGACCAGGTAAGCGTTCTCTATAGGCCATATTGGAAGAAAACTTATAGAAGTTATATATATAAGATAGAGGAGGAAGCTATGTAGCAAGACCTTTACTATAAGTAGCTCACGACATGGAACTAAATTAATTCCTTTATATTCACGTTCCATTTCGAGTAGGTGGCGGCTAGGGAATAGGTTGCGTGTAGTTAATTACAAAAAGTGCAGATAGATCATGGTGTGCTAAAGTTACTTGTTGATGTTGATGTTCGAAAGAGACGAACATGAGAAAAGGGAGACGGAGGATTATATTGTTCGGTAACGCTGTCAACCACAAAGTGCGGCTGATAGCATATAATAAGTTCATGATCCAGAAAAATTAAAAGTGTAGGAGATTCTTTGCTGTCGAGAAAGGTAGGTGGCACAACCTTTTGCCGTAAGAGCATATAAAGTACTTGGATGAAAACCAATTCACATATACGATTTACCGGGGTTGCAAGACTTTGCCACCATTAAGTGTCGTGCATTTGTGAAGTAGCTCCTGTCCGCCCTTCGGTCACATTTTAGCCAACCATGGCCAGGCACTGGTCCGTGTGTGACTTCATTATGTATGCGGTCGCAAATACGACCTACCCAAACAGTGACACCTACGATGCATATCTGCCTATGAGGAGGAAACAGGCTACATCGCACTTGGTACGACGTGTAAGGTACACCTAGCTTAATTTAATCACACATGGGGCAGGCTATATCGCACTTAGTATGACGTGTAAGTTACACCTAGCTTTATTCACAAACTCACACACAGAAAGGAGGTTTGAAAAGTTCACCATCTACCTTGCGCACAGTCGATGATAGCTTCAACCACCGGGCTCGCAATCGATGCAAGAAGCAAATGTTGCCAGAGTTGACACCAGGGTAATTATCCTGTGATAGAGAACAATTATGTGTACCTGATTTCAGTGTAGCTTATAATGCTCAGAGAAAGGTTATCATTTTTATAGTTAGTATAGTTACAGTCACACATTACGCCCGTTGATACATGTTTTCAGTCATATGACTAACGAAGGAGGTTGCCACCTTCGAGGGTTTCTCTCCTTAATTCTAAAGGTGCTTAATGAGTAAAAAGTGGTTATATTGTTCTGTTGTCATTACTTATCGCTACACAGAACGTCTTCACTAACCTGCGCATCGTGACAGGTCCTCTTTCTACCGTATCTTGACGCGACTAAATAGCCTCCACTAGTTATCCTACCGCGCAATCTACAGTAAGCAATAATTACTGGTGAGTGCCACACCATCAGGAGCACGTCTTATCAACACGGGTGATAGTACGAAGGCATTTTTATGCCCTCGAACGCCAAATCCACTTTTGATTGTATTCCCAACAGCGGAAGATGCGAAAGTTTCACGCCATATCCTGATCGAGAACATACAATCTCCCAGATTTGAGGACAGCGCGCAGACACCAGCAAACCAAATGCTTGGTAGGAGTGTTGGGAGTAGTAACGCCTTCTGTCTGTCCGTACATATCAATAGTTGTTAGCTTTGCTGATATTATTTGACATCACGGGCTTTGTGTAATTACTTACGGGAGCTTTAATAATTGCAGTGCTTCACGCTGTTTGCTGCTAAAGTAGGGTCACACAGAGCCACACGTGCAAGTGGCCATTAATCTAACTACTGCATTGTCCATGTAGTTGTATCCCTGTTTTATTAAATTTCATGAAGAGTGCTCTGCATCAGTGACAAGCGGTCTAGGAATGGAAATAGCGTATTGAATTCAAAATTTGGAGCATCATGCTGGCGGCTATACATAATTGCGTTATACGGATAATGCGCTAAAGAGCAATTTGCTAGTATTTTAACCTGCTGAACTTAATTGGTACGCTACCGACAATCCGCCTACATTGATGTTGTCGCACTAAATGTAATTTACCTTTTTATGAAAGCTTCATTCAAGATTTCTTCCAGAGAAGTCCAGTGATTCATTACGTTCAAAGAGATAATATCGACAAGTCACGCAATAGAACATCACTTTCGATTTACATTACGGCACGTAAAAAGAGAACGACGGCTCTTTACTTCAACCATCCCGCCTACTGTGAGTACGCGGGATGGTCGAAGTAAAGAGCCGTCGTAACCAAAGTAAATGACATTTTTGGAAGTGACTGTAAACAAATGTAAGCTCTACAAGGCAGCATGCTCAGACGTCGATATTTTACCAAGTGGTCGAACTTGATGCTGCTCCAGCATTACCGAAAAATTAAGAAATAAAAAAGTCTGATGCTGGTATCGTTGCTACTCCTTCACCTAGAGACCGACGTATGTGTCAGTAGTCTGAATGAAGGGACAGACGCGGAAGAAGTTGAGCACTGGATGGTAATGCGAAGGGGCAATCTAATTTATAATTGCACAATCCAGGTGTAACTACGATCTATGCATCACGGACACAAACCGATCCCGAGTAAACTTGTCCAATCAGCAACACACTTGAGGTTGAATACTTGAAAAAAGGGTGCGTCAACACCTATGTTGCAGGGTCGGAAACAATGAGATCCTCTTCTTTCGCGTTTACTCGCGTGTTTGATTATTTTTCACCTACGTAGCATGTCATTTACCCGTGATGTATTTGAGCAAAGACGGGATTAAGGGATTCATCACGTCGCTTCGTTATCCTAATGCGATGCATTTTACGTACGCAGCTACTAGTTTCTTTGAGATTGATGATATCCTTCTATTCAGGCGAAGGGAACTAGTAGCAGCGTACGGCCAAGTAACGGGTTCAAGGGATAGCATGGTGACGCGAAACCTTGTCAAGCTGTGCTAACGAAACAGCACATATCGCCTGATATGTGCCGTTATATGTCACGTTTTTTAAGGAAACCGAGATGTGAAGAATCTTCCACGATGACGGCGTACAAGCGGAAGTAAGTGAGGACAATGACAACTGGTAGATACTGTCTACAATCAGTTACCCGCGCATCAGGCTTGATAGGGCTGTACATTAACATTTATGTTGTCAAAGGATGTAAGAAAACTAAGCTTTCGCATGCTTGTCATCTGTAATGAGCAGGGCTAAAAAACCCAATTATTTTCGGCGAGGCAATCGGGTTTCCAGTTTAATACATTAAAAACGATTTTCGGGCAAAAAAATGGTTTTATTTGGCTCGATGAGCAGGCGCCTACTGAGAAGATTCACTGCCGGAATATCGTCACCGTCGTGCATGTAGTCGGAAAAGGTCGGCAAGTTGCTCTCAATGAACTTCAGTTAGTCTTCTTGTTTTGGGTTGAGGCAGTTCCTCAGCCTAAGTGAATGTCGCCGCAATCACGAACTCGGTCCACTGAATGCCAATGGCCTGTGCTAGTGTTTCATCAAATGAGTCGCAGGTCTCGTCGTCTACAGGAAAATTTAAGAGGACGTCCTACAGCTGTAAGCGGTTGCTCCTTGGCAGTCCCACTCCGATAGATCACGAGAGTTGAGGTGTACCTTGGCGCTTTCGCTCTTTTTATGGTGACTAATCAGAGTCTGTTAGCGCGTGCGTTCGGCACTCTTGTCATTCAGTGTAGACGCATGATCAATAAACAGGATCCATAGTGCGCTAGGCGAGCGACCACCACGCTTCCGTTCCGGCGCTGGAATTCCATTTCGATATCATCATCAACGACCATTCTGAATTCTACACGACGACCTGCGCGTCTCACTGCTAAAGGCCTAGAACATCTTCGTTGAAGTTATACACATGCTCGTCAAACTGGCTTAAAGAAAACGAGGATTGCGACGCAGTAGTAAGTAGTACGTACAGATAGAGGGTCTAATCATGCTAATATAAGGACGATAGATTATGTCTGTTGGCTTCGTTGAAGTTGAAGGGATCGGCGGCCGGCCGGATCGTGTGTAAGTCACACGATTATTGGGAAATAAAACCGAACAAAACCTGATTTTGGAAGATCGCAGGCTGTCGGGATTTAATAAGACCCATAAAAACCTGATTGTAAGAAACCACTTGGTGGCAGCCCTGGTAATGAAGGATGCCCAGCACGGGCAAGTCTAAATATCCTCCTTTAATCGACTACCTCTCCTCTCTATCCTTCAGTACACAATTGTACATAAATAGTGTTTTGAGTCGAGCTATGTGATACTATTCACCGGCAGACACAAAATCACATTGTTCATGCGCGATTTTAATCGTCATGCGTCATGATACACCATTAACGATATGGTTCAGCGCTGCGTGGAGAGCATTTTAGCAGTGGGAGAAGCACTGTCGAGGTTAGGATGTGATGTCGTGGGCATGACTTTGTCGTCGCGTAGAATGCAATGTATAGAACACAAATGACTTAATCGTAACGGGGCACCGGAGCAACACACTGGACAACCAGTGTGGAACTACTATCACCAACAGCAGTGTTAGTGGTGCCTCGCTACCTCTGTGCAAACGTGCAGAGGGAGGTAAACAACTAGAGACAGTCTAGTTGTTGGTAAAAGTAAAACTGTATTAAATATAATTAAGTCCTAATCATTAACCTATGTTTTAGTCCTAACTTAGTTATATTCATCTACAAAAATGTATGCTAAAGTCTTGCTCACCACTCATTGCGCGCGTCCATCGTTGATTGGACCGCTAGAGCTGGCTGATATAGTGAATCATATCAGCCAATCGGTAGTTATTCTGAATATTACCTCTTATGGTAATATTCACGAACATTATCAACCTTTATGATAATATTCTAATTAACAAGTATCAAGGGCTCATTACATGTAACTTGCGCACCCCGTTACATCACCCCCCTTGAACGACAGTCACTCAATCACTTTCATGTTGCTGTGGTCACCGTTAGGCCACATCAAGGACAGGGAGCACTTGTTTTGGTCTGATCCTTTCATTCCTTGATATTCATTACATGGTGAACAACTCCATGCGATGCGCGGCGAAAGCTGCTGAGAAGAGATCTGCGCGTGTTAACGCAGCTGCTCTTGACGATGCCCAGTCTCTCTCAGCAGACGATGCTTCATCTGCTGCCGCTGCAAATCTACCTGCAGCACTAGTTGCTGCAGATGCACGCGGTGAGTCACCACGTGATAATGAAGATGTCTCCCAAGTGGAGATTATCTATTCGGGAGAGTCGGACGGTGGGTCCGACTCGAAGAAGGCACCTAGATCACCCGAGTCTATAGTGGCGGCCGAATACAAGCCTACATATAAAACTCGAGCGGGTAGTATGACTCATGGTCACTACTAGAGTCTGTTTAGCTCGGAGGATGAGCATTCTGACTCATCCACCGCGCCTGATACTGCGCATTTGCCTTATAGCAAATGCGGTGATGGCTTGAACCGTCGTGATGACGATTGTAGTGGTACCAAGACTTCAGTTGGTACCATTCAGGAGGCTCTAGACAGCAATATGCTGCGTCTAGCCCCTCAACACAAGCTTTGGGTACTACCAGAACGGCTTGTGAATGACCTGTCAAGCGAGACAAGTCTTCATCGAATTCTATTATTAGATGCGAGACAGATCCACGGCCTCGATATCAGCGCTAGAAACTTTCGCGCTGAAGAAGACTTCTATCTGGATGCTTTTCTGAAGCATCGTTGGTATAGTGGAAACACTAAGTGAGACAAAATCTCGTTGCTGCAGGCGTGAAACGCCTTTATACTCAATGTGTAGTACTCTGGGCGCGAAGCTTGGCTTCGAAAACTTTACACAGCTCGTGTTAGGTTTGAGAAACGAACCTTAACTAGTGCAAAAGCCACGTTGCATAAGCTGTCTCGTGAGGTAGGAATTTTATGCCTGACGTGGGGCGACCCGTGCCCGTGTTGTTTCGACAACACTCAACAAATCAACAGGAAGGTGTACTCCCTTTCTTCGCCCTGGGGTAGAGTGCACATCTCTTCTGAGATGCGCGATGCGATTGCTAATCTGCAATCACTCTACTAGCGCCATGAACGCGTGTTTTCCGATGTCCCTTCTGATCCATCGGATGTGTCTCGTCGTACTGGTGGACGAGACTCTCAACGTCAATCATCAGCTGGGCGCGAGGCACCCAGCTGTTGTGCGACGGCGGATAGCCGCACCAGCGAACAAGATAACTCGTTAGCTGCCCCTTCACGTCACGGTGGTTCAAGATACGCTCCACGTGAAAGCGTTGACCACCGTGTTAATCCACCAATGGCTGTAATGAAGGCGGGAATATCAACTCCGAATCTCTTGGGGTTGCAGGCGGAGGTTGGTCGTCTCCAGCAACGCTTACACGATCTGTGTGATCGCATTGAACAAGAGAGCAGGAGCGTCTCTCTTTGGAGGCTTGGGTGCAACGCATCAGCCTTTATCGATCGGACGACTGATCGGAGTTCGCGTTTTACCAATTGGAAAAACGAGCGGGCGCGTAAATTCTTTCGCGACGAAGTGGCTGACCTTCGTCGCCAGAATGCTGCTCTACAGAGCCACATTGAGAAGCTCGTTCGGGACTACAAGAATCTCGTAGAGATTCTTTAACGTGACGGTTGTATTCGCCCGAGGAAGAGACCTCGTGGTGATGGTACGGGCGGAAAAGACCTACAAAAACTTAGGATGTGTACGCATCCTGCGAGGCAACTCGATCGTGTACGCATTGCCTTCGCGACGTAGTTCACGTAACGGGTCGATGTACTCGGGTAGTAGTAAACTACTACCCACATTAGTTTCTACGTGTTTGGGTAGATTTTCCGTAAACAGTAGGACTAAGTCTCCGACATTAAATAGAAGAACGTTTGCTCTTTCATGTTTGTCAGCGTTCCGTTTCTGCCGGTCCACTGCGTTAGCGACGGAGTCTTGCACGAAACGGACCACTCCTTTTCTTTCCAGCAGAAATTCTTCTGCTGACTGACTTTGGTTTGTAGCAGTGCGCCTTGTGCGCACCGCTAGGAGGTCATCCTCTCTCTCTGCGGGGTTTTCTCATCTTCGCTGGTGTAGTCATTGGCGATGCTAAATATACCAGCATTGTCATCCTCATCTGGGTCATCAATAGTGTCATCACTATAGATAAGGTTATCTTCTCTGATGTCGACTTGATCGACATCGGCAACGTTCGCGTCGTCGAGTTTCTCGACACGCGATGAGTAACAGCCATAACGGTTTTTGCTCGAGCGAATCCCTTCCCCCCTTAAATAAGTGTCACACTCTTAATGGGTGGGTACGCGTGGATGGCGTATGCCATTCACGAAGAATGGTGTATTCATTGCCGATGCATGCACGAAGTTGATGATTGCAAACTCCACCATCGGCAAAAAACTCGCTCCGATCTGTGAAAGATTGGACGTATCCTCGAAGTATCTTGTCGAGGACGCGGTTGACGCGTTTTGTCTGACCACCAGTCTCGGGATGGTCAGAAGTAGACATAGGCAGAGGGATCAGAACACGAATTGCCAAAACGTTGCCGTGAACCGTAGATCTCTATCAGCGACTAGTTCACGTGGAAGACCATGGAGTCGGACTACCGTGTCAATGCAGACACGGGAACAACCATGTGCTGAGATTGACTCATGAACTGCAGCAAGATGTACCATCTTGCTGAAACGGTCTACGAACACAAGATAACCGTTATTCTTGTGATCGTCCTTGTGGAACGAAGACGAAGTCCATTGAAACGGACTGCCAGCACTCTGGCGGGATTGGTAGAGGCTATAGTGGCGCAAGGGATGAAGGACTGGGCTTCACCCGTTGGCACACATCGTAAGCACGAATGTACTTGCGCACGAGCTGATATTGGTGGGCCAGTAAAACTCGCGACTTACCGTGAGATAAGTCTTTTCACGCCCACAATGCTCATTAGGTGGTGCATCATGGCACTCATACAAGATGCGCAAGTGCAAATCATTTTGTTTGGGGACGACGACACGAGGTGTGTCGCCGGCAACGGCTGTGTAATTCAGCAACCCGTTGCGTGTTGTGTATCGATCCGCGAAAGATCGATACAAAGCCGGTAAATCTCTGGAAATTTACGAGATGGAGTCACCAGATGATGCATTGGTCGCAAAAGATCCTTATCTTCTGCGTTGGCCTTTTATATGTCGTCAAGCAATGTTGACGACGAAACACTAGTGACTAGTGTTGCAACAGTGGTATCAACCTCACTGTTGGACTGTGCAGCCGACTCGAAATCGGGTCGGCGTGACAACGCGTCCGCGACGACATTGAGTCGTCCGGGTTTATACTCTACGGAGAAGTAGTACTCCGTGAAGAAGGACAGCCACATCGCCATCTTATGCGAGAGGTGTGGGCTGTTTACGGCCGTGAGTAATAACGCATGGTCCGTATAGACTACGAACGGCCTATCTCCAAGGCGATAGACGCGAAACTTCGCTAGTGCATACTTCATGGCAAGGGGTTCCTTGTCATGTACTGGATAAACACACTCAGCTGCTTGCAGCTGACGCGATTGATAATAGACGACGTGCTCTGCGCCGTCTGCATCTTACTGCATTAACGCGCAGTCGATTGCAAAATCATGGCGTCACATGGAATGGTCTGTCGTGGTCTGCAATCGCCAAGATGGGCGATTGCATCGAGCTCTGCTTAATACCTTCGAAGGAACACTGACAATCGGCGTTCCATGACCACTTCTCGTTCTTTTTCAAAAGACGAGGGAGGTGAACGGTCATCTCGGCGTAGTTGCGTGAGTACTTGTGTAAGTACACCGCTAGACCAAGGAGCTTTCGAAGTCCCTTAACGTCGACTGGCACAGGCCAGTAGGTAATCGCCTTAATCTTTTCTGGATCAGGGTGTACGCCGTGTTTACCCACGATGCATCGAAGAAAAAATATTTCGCTAGCAGCGAATAAAACATATCTTGAGGTTGGCATACAGCTTATGCTTGCGCATAAGTGTAAGAGCCTGAAGAACGTGAGTTCTATAAACCTCTAAGTCCGTCTTTACGCCCATAGCCCGGCTATGGACGAATACATCGTCGAAGTAGCTCGGTGCGAAATCTCGCACCGGTCTCAACAGATTGTAACACATCTGTTGAATGTGTCATGGGCGTTGCTAAGCCTTTGTGGAATTACTAGCCACTTACAGAGCATACCGCTCGGGGTGCTTACTGCCGTGTACGGGATGTCCCGCTCACGCATTAGGATCTGATAGAAGCCATCCATCAGATCCATGGATGAAAAGATGGTACTCTTTGACATACGATCAATGATTATGTCCTTCCTCGGTATTGGTTTCTGAGCTGGTACCGTTGCAGCATTCAACTTGTTGAGTGCTTGCATTATCCGCCATCCATCTGTGGCTTGGCGCACACAGAAGGTCTGAGAGCTGTGAGGGGTAGTTGACCCCTCACATGACCCGCAGCTAAGCGATCGGCAAAGAACTTGTCGATTGCAAGTACTTGTTCACGACGGAGTGGCCATTGCTTCATGGCACAGTACTTAGAGCCCGGTTTGAGCTCTATTTCATGTCGAGTACCTTTATCCTTAGGCAATTCGCATGGTACGGATTCAGGGAACACCTATTTGAACTCGATCAAATCCTTATATAAAGGATTTGCCTGAAGCGAATCCCAAGATTGAGACGTGTATCGCTCCATCCAAGTCTTCTCATCGAGAGCACTTTCGTCCATTGATGAGCTGCTGAGAACCCGTTTGTTCTCTGCAAATATTACTGCCAACCGAATGTCAGTCACGTACTCGTCCTTCGTGACGAGTACAGAAATCTGCTTGACCTTGCCACTACGCAGATCTTGCAAGAACCGTTTCGGTTATAGCGTTGGCAAATGTTTGTTCTCCGAAGTCGACTTCGGAGGTGCGATCAGATCAAGTGTATAAGCGCCTACACTTGACCCGTCATTAACCAAGACATTCAATGTCTCGGTTTTTTCCTGAGAACCCTTTTCCTCAAGTACGTGGGGGTTATTCCTTCGACGTCTTCTAGCTGTGGTTGTGCTACACACCTATGTCCTCTACGATCGACTCTCCAGCCGATCTAAGATCATCGTGTTGCCTTGTGGGGGCAACCGTTTTTTTATTACTAGGATGTCACCCGCTATGAGTACACCCATGTCCCGATCCACTCGACTTATTCGAGTGGTGGACCTTCGACACTGCCTGTGCATCCGCACAGCCGCCGGCAGCTTCCTCCACAGTGTGATGGGTTGTCACACTGTGATCTTGTGCAGTCGTACTAACGACCGTACCGCAAGTGAGACCATCGCACTCACTCGCAGTACATCCACACGCTTGTGGAAGTCCCAAACCGTTCATCAGATGATCATCTGATGAACAAGTAGCAGGCATCTTCACGGTTCGATGCTGCTACCTGACCCTTTGCTCGTACCTTCTGAGCCAGGGTAACCCTGGAATGACATCATATTTGTCATCCAAATCAAGTATGATGAAATCATCATTGTACTGCAGGTCTTCTAACGTGTAGTGAAATCCCACTACACGTTTCATCACTGCTATCGATGCGCCAGTTGCGAGGCGCACCGTCAGTCTCGTAGGAGGAGTAACGCGCTCAACGAACTTAAGCCTACGATCCTCTAGCGACTGGCGACGAACAAAGTTGTTCGACGCCCCACACGAAGTGACAAATCTTTGGTCACTTCTAAATTCAAGGTGATGAGGGGTACCTCATCACCAAGTGCAGAGACACACAAGGATTGTGAGTCTGGAGCAAATTTCATTAATAGATTTGCAAATTCTATTGAGGTTGATGGATCAGTAGGGCGCTCCGCCAATACTGATCCCGACCGTGTTTTGACGGTCCGCTACGCTGTTGTGACTTCGCGACAGCGTCGGAACTGAGTCCGTTACCCTTCTTGGCAGAAGGTCGATCACGAGACACTGGGCGTGAAGCACTACACTCGTAGGCGTATTGTCCTAACTTCTGACAGCGATTTCACTTTTGCAATCGCTTACTGCTTGAAGAGCGAGGTCTCTCGCTCTCGACACTGCAGATGTCCATTGGTTCTGGACCTCCTGCCTCCAACCTTCTCGAAGGAAGATAAGGGGTCAGGCTAGTGTATGCCTGTCTCACACTAAAGTCCTCTTGCACCGCAGTTGTAATCGCTTCCTCAACCAACTTCAACTTGATGCGGAATAGGTGGCTCCTTACGGGACCATCTTTAAGGCCCTGTAAGAATATCTTTTATCACGAATTCACTTACAGGGTTCGCTACCATGCAACTTGCAAGGTCACGAACGTGCTGAGCGTAAGCGTGAACGTCACGCTTACCTTGTTTTATCTTCAGGAGCTCTGAAAGAGTCCTAAACTCAGCTCTTGGCGGCTCAAACGTTTGGCTGAGAAGATTCTTAAAGACCGCCAACGATCCAGACACGCTTGGGTGAACTGAAGATTCAGGGCCCAAGTTCTGGCACGCCTTGACAAATTCGATTTGGCAAATTCAACTTGCATTTCTATATCGTCGATGTGGCAAGCCATAATGGCATCGTCCACTTCGAGGAACCATTTCAACAGGCAGTCTTTCTCGACTCGACGGTATTTGGGACTTCTAATTTTAGAGTCTCGCATTGATGCTCACATGTCGACACTGCAGTAGCAGACTGAGACTGTTACTGTCTGAGGAGCTCATACTGCTGTTGACCGTGATGACGCAGGTCACTTCAGCTCGCGACGTGTCAAGTTCTCGCAGCAAGAACTTGGTGATTATGGAATGCTGTTGGTCCCTATCTCTTGAGGATAGTAGAGACCAGACAGCTTCTTCACCAACGGTCGAACTCATTCGTTCGACCGCACTCCATTCGACATCACTCAAATAGGAGTACCTTTCACGGGTGCCGTGAAAGGTGTCGTCGCCTTCGTCGTCCAACATGTTCATGTTGAACGGGTTTGTGGTCCTTGGACGGACTACGAAGTGCTACCAGGTGTAACGGAGCACTAGAGCAACACACCGGACAACCAGTGTGAAGCTACTATCACCAACAGCAGTGCTAGTGGTGCCTCGCTACCTCTCAGCAAACGTGCAGAGGGAGGTAAACAACTAGAGACAGCCTAGTTGTTGGTAAAAGTAAAACTGTATTATATATTGGTAAAAGTAAAACTGTATTAAATATAATTAAGTCCTAATCATTAACCTATGTTTTAGTCCTAACTTAGTTATATTTATCTACAAAAAAATGTATGCTAAAGTCTTGCTCGCCACTCATTGCGCGCGTCCATCGGTGATTGGACCGCTAAATCTAGCTGATATAGTGAATCATATCAGCCAATCGGTAGTTATTCTGAATATTACCCTCTTATGGTAATATTCACGAACATTATCAACCTTTATGATAGTATTCTAATTAACAAGTATCAAGGGCTCATTACATGTAACTGGCGCACCCCGTTACATTATTGCTGTTTCTGGGATGTGAGTCGTGGTATGAAGTTGCGACCGTCACTACTGTCGGCCTTAGCTTTAGTAGTTGATCAGATAGCTGTGATGTTAGCAGCATACAAGGAGCGAGATAGTGTCAAAAATTGCGGGTATTGGTACAGATAATCCTTCTCTTATCGAATTGAGCCATTGCACATCTGAGTACCAGGTATGATGGTATGGCCGCGAATGATACATTAACTACTGCTGTGCTGAGCATGTTTCGGTCTAGACCAACAGTCCGAGCGAAGACAGTGGCGTGAACGTTGTAAACGTATCCAAATCAACGCGGTTTTTGACGGTCTTGGCGGTACGAAGCAGTAAATGAAGGGGTGCAAACTATCTGCCCTGAGATAAAGTTTACTTAATATGGCCAATGTTCTTCGTGCACCTCTGCTCATCACTTTGTCAGGATATGTATGCTGATATTACCTCTTACATCTTAAGTGATGATTCCATGTAATCGTTGATGGCGCTATTTCTCGCTCGGACAAAGAAGTAAAGCAGTCGCTCGTACATCTTGCTCCCAGCATTCGCATGTCAAAAAGGTACTGCAACGCTAGTCGTGGGCCGTCATCACGTTGTTCATTCACAAGGTGCTTAATGTCGCAAAAGTGGGAAACTGTGGTGCTGTGCTAGGAAGAAGAACAATGAGAATTTAGAACTACGGGCGCACTAAGCATCAGTTGATCATTCATTGGATAATCTGCACGAGACTAATCTTTTGGTCGAGCGCTCGCACGATCGCAGCGCCAAACTGTATCGTTGATGATGTATCGTGACGCATGACGATTACCTCAGGTAGGCAAAGTGATTTTTGTGTCTGGGCGATGAGCGGGATTGTAGAGCACGACTTAATGGCACTATGTATGTACAATTGTGTACTGGAGGATACAAGAGATGTGGGCTACACTATTAAAGGAGGATGCTTAGAACTGCTCGTCGAGCACCCACGCGTTCGTCTACAACTAAGCCGCTATCCATAACGTATCAGCGGGTCATTGAGAGCCGTATCGGACGTGTGATGTATTGGCAGATACTTAAATGAGACGCAATCAAGTAATGACACCCTGATAAGCCAGCGACTTAAGTCTACAATTCGGGTGTTTATAGCCTGACAATCAAGCGATTAAAATCTGCAATTGGGAGGTGACAGCTTGGAAAGGGCGCTCTGATACCAATGTCCGTCAATCAAGAGACCAAAAACTAGATAACGCTACAACTTCGCAAAACCAAGTGAGATGCAGACTTATGCGTATGAGAATTAGTAAAATTAGAACAATGTTTACGCAAGCCACAGCCTTCAGTGTGGTCAAGTAGTGGCGTAGAACGATAGCTGGGTCCATAACGATTGAACGACGTTACAAATTGGACAAAGGCTTAGAAAAGAACGTTTTTGCGTGGAAGGGGAAACTCTGATGAGTGGTAAAGTGGGACATCGTTGTTGGTGATGAAGAACATGAGACCACAAATTCAGAGATTACGTATGTCGGCGAAGAATACAAACTTGTGTGTGCTTTACCAACCCGACAATCTTCTTTGGGCGTGCGGCTTGAGCAACGTGCAGTTTATGGAACCGTACATGGACGTAATGAGTGTATTTTTATACAGAACTACGACAGCGTTTGGCGATTCCCAACAAATCCATACGCTTGGAATTATCTCAAGGATTCATTACAAATTTTTGTTCATGTGTACCCCCTAATCATCGTAGTCCCGTCGTAAACATTGGGTGTCGAATCATCCATCTCCGATAAACTGCGACATTAAAATTCATATGGACAAGATTTGCTTGATTACTGGCAAATACAGTCATGGATAGCCTCACGATGCTGCATTCGTGCGTAACTGAAGAAGCGACACGACATTAAGCCTTCCGAATAGAATATCCCACAAAAATGATATTCTATCGGGTTTTAACTGCCACAATTAGAGCACTCTTCTTGACTCTATGCCCTGACATTCGGACACGTAATGTCTAGGAAAGAACAAGTTCAATGCAGTTGGGCGAACGTACACAATCTGTAAAAGCTGGACTCCCCACAGCTACGTTCAAAGTACGGGGGTACGATTACTTGGTGAATAGATTCAGATGCTTGAGGCAGAACGTCTCTTTGGAAAAGCTTGGTCAAATGACCCCGTCACTCAACTCCACATCACATTTTGCTCCGAGACTGCACAACACTTGTTCATTCCTAAAAACGCACCGCGCGCACGACAAGGTTACTGAATTTCTATCGAGTCGCGTCTTGAACAGGGTCACCGTCTGACTGATGGCAAAAGGCTTTCTCCTCTCGCTTTCGCGCTTGTCGAGTGTGCGGGTCGTGGCGTCCTTTCGGACACGGCTGACGACACAATCGATACAGCGACGAAGTCGAACGTGGTTTCAACCCTACCGAATACTGGCATCACGACGTTGGGTTAAGTGACCACCGATACCGAACCTGAAGAAAGGAACGGTGTTGGGCCGATAATCCCGGAGGTAGTAGCATCTATGGGGAGAAATTTCACCCTGGGACAGTTGGTGCAGTAAAGTCGATAAACGACTGTGTTTCTTGTAAGAAAGGATGGAAGAAAGGTGTAATAGGTGAAATAGATTCTGTGTTCATCTCTCAATTCTGTCGCTCTTGCTGTGATAGCTAGCTGCGATCACTCTGCACCAACCACTCTCTAGCGTCGCCCTCGACTCTTCAAACACCTCTTCGCTACCTCCTATGCGTCGCCTAGCGCTACCGAAAAGACGCGTCCTTTCGCGTCGCCAGAAACTACTATACGACTAGACATGCAATTTCTAACATTTCTCACACAGGTATAGGACATGATCACAGCGAAACTGACTCCCGAACAGATTAAGGGCGCTAAATGGTTGGTTGCCCAGCCGCGTTCAGAAATTTCGCGCTTGATACCGATCCCCTCAGATACTCGCACATGCGCATTGTCACAAGACCACACGGCACCCAACATCCGTGACTTATACGACCAGTGCAAAGGAATATGGAAGGAATTTAAAAATTATCAACGTTTTTACCAGAAAGAAAGTCAAGCAGGTTTAATCGTAGGCTTATAGAGCAACGCAAATTAAAATACTATTGGTTGAGCCGTGATTCTTGTGTTATATTCGTATTGCGCCTACTCCCTCAGTTTCTCTAATTTTTTCCTTAGTTGGAAAACAAGCTAAAACTAAGATGAATTTGGTATAGCGTAAGGACTACTTTACCGCAAAATCAAGCTTATTCTGCGCAGTTTCAGTTAGTATTGGTAGCGCCTTCATATAGTATTCGCAAGCTGAGAAGTTCACAATCTATTAAGTCATCCTTTTGAGGGGGACTACTCTGCCTGGCATTACAAATTGTGTAATGTCATGTTTGAGGGATTTGGCAACAGCTCAAAACATTTCCTACCACATGAACACTTAACGCTGGATCACCTTAATTCTAAAAATGGCTACCCAAATTGAAAAACAATCGGCGCTTCTATTAGCCGAAATCGTAACGGGGTGAGCCTGTTACATGTAATTAACCCCTGATACTTGTTAATTAGAATATTATCATAAAGGTTGATAATGTTCGTGAATATTACCATAAGAGGTAATATTCAGAATAACTACCGATTGGCTGATATGATTCACTATATCAGCCAGCTCTAGCGGTCCAATCACCGATGGACGCGCGCAATGAGTGGCGAGCAAGACTTTAGCATACATTTTTTTGTAGATAAATATAACTAAGTTAGGACTAAAACATAGGTTAATGATTAGGACTTAATTATATTTAATACAGTTTTACTTTTACCAACAACTAGGCTGTCTCTAGTTGTTTACCTCCCTCTGCAAGTTTGCTCAGAGGAAGCGAGGCACCACTAGCACTGCTGTTGGTGATAGTAGCTTCACACTGTTTGTCCAGTGTGTTGCTCCGGTGCCCCGTTACACAAATCATACGCGAATGCGCCTCTGTCAGTAATGCAAATTCAATGTTTTGGTACAGTCGCACGTATCATTCAAAAGCCACGATAGTCTTATTAGAAGGAAGACGACGTGTAGCTTTCACAGAAGGCGAACTCTATCGAAACAAAGAGTTGATCCGGTCGCTAAATTGCCTGTAGCGTGTTATGGAATGGCGCATTATCACTCTACCACAACAAAGAAACACGTGCCAAGCTTTTTCGTTTTTTTATGATTCGTTCTTGACGAAAAGAAAAATCAATGAATACAAGACAGCGCTTAATTAAGTACAAAATCATTTTACAGAGGGTGTATTCATAAAAATAGCTTACAAAAACACGTTTTTACTCCAACCTTTGTTTTACACAGAATATTATCCGCTGGAGCTTTCTCCGGAAGTCATCAAAACTAGATTATTGCCAACCTGAAGTCGCGTGTCCTGCGCCTAAAAATGTACTCCAACGGGGGTTTTCGCGTGTTACGTGCGACCGACTTTAGTATGCGGCACAAAATAAGAAGATAGTCCAGTGAGTAGGTCGCCAAGAGCATACTAATATCATTATTCGAAGATTGATCTTGAAGGAAAGGTAACCTGATTTAGTCAATCAGGCTCCGTGCGTCGTCTTTCATCCCCGGCCTTGATCCAAAACCCTTGTAGATCGGAGATAGTAGATATGAGAAAAAATTGCTCTCAAAATCTACTGTTTTTTGCGGATTCTACCGTAGCAACCTTTACGTGTCTTGGTCATACGATTCGGAAATTGTCAGGGACAAACCCAATTGATTGACTGTGACGCGGTCAATAAAATACATAGTCGCATGCAACTATTGCGAGCGTGTAGTGTTGTGTGATATCGATGTTGTCGGAAGATGTAATGTCTTTTTAGTAGGTGCAGTGGGTACATTTAGTTTTTCTAACGACCGACGTATGCCCTCTTCGGCTGGGCCTACACATCCCTAATCGGATGGCCCCTACCTACTAGATTCTCGAGCCAGCCAGTCCAGGGCCACGACTATTCGATGTCGGGAGTTGATGCTTCTACGAGAGGCCGAGCTCAGTGGTACCGGGGCTCTCGGGTGGTACAACTGGGACTAAAGTGTAGCACTTTTTTTAACGACCCTGGGTTGTTCGTACGGGGAATTGAACCGGCAATCATGTGATTGGAACGGCGGGGCTTACCCAACGCACCCAAGGGGGAACCTCGCGAAGATATAATGCTTTGTCATCGCTGTATCAAGGAGTAAATGCATTTTCCAATTTTGGCACTATTATATAGCTAATTTGCTGATGTCATTATTAATCGTGATTACTCATTCATCGATTCTAACTAAAACCATCTTACAAGATTAATCTAAATGGTCCCAATATCTTACAGAGTAAAATATAAAATGTGTCCGAGTTCAACTGCCGATACTGCTTCGTATTACGGCAATCCGTAAGAACATATTTACAAATGATTTGAAATTGGACGATCTTGCCTTCGGGCGAAAGGGTATTGCCAAAGAAAGATGCAGGTATCTCGATTAGGATCCAACTTGCGTCCATTAAAAACAGACAGCAATTCATCGAACCTGTCGCGTCAAATAGCCCCAAATATAATCTTACTTCCTTTAACGAATACATCAACAGTTGGATCGCATCAATCTGACTGGAAACGCTCTTCGGTAATGACACTAGTACACGTTTCTATACATGAACTTCGCTTACCAAATCTTGTGAGAGGAGTCATCTGATAACTGACCATCTAATTATTTCAATGGTGCTTCCGCTCTACCTTTTCCAACTGCAGGTCACATATTCGGTCCCTTGTTTGGAGATCTCCACATAGAAGAGCCCTAAAACGTAGTTTTAAGCTTCTTATCCGGATCCTGGAGCTTACCATACCTAAAATAGCTTTTAGATGTTCTTTGTTTCTCGTCTTGGAACTATAAAATTGGGTCCAATGCACAATATCTGGTCTACATCGTCGTATTTCTACCATAAATATCGTGCTGGAAATACTCGTTATATCTGAAAGGTTATCGGGAGCTCGGAAATGCATATCTTCCTGGTCCATGGCAAGATTGCTTCTTCTTTTAATATTCCATCAAAATCCTTTCTCAGGCTCTTACGATCTAATTTTTATCTGCACCGATCCCTCAATCGTTGATGCCTTAATTTGGTATCTCATGCGGTCATGACGGTTGAGTGGACTTATGATAACATTTAGAGGCTTAAGAAAATCTGGACATATAAAACTTTGGGACGTTGTTACAATGTTAGAAATTACTGACGCCGTCTTTGACTCCCATCGGTGCCTAGACTCGCTAGCTGCTGGACTGGAACTCTGATACCATGTTGCAGTATATCTTGTGCTCACTTCGTCTATATAACAAAGCGGTCTGTATAAAATTGATTAATTATTCTGTGGACAATTGCCAATCAATATCCTGTATAAATTTCTAACTTTTCGCTTTCCTTCCCGTATACATGAATGCGACACGAACCAGAGTTTCACGGTACAGTTGCTATGGAACGATGGATGCGCAAAATGTATTCGGTTTATTCATGACGATTTAAATAATAGGTATAACGTTGAAATCCGACAAACGGTGTCTAAAGTACATATTAGCTTACTATTTGGGACAGAGCAAAACCATTTCATATAGGCTGTCATAATGATAATATAAAGGCAAGCCGATGAGCGGAGATCATTATTGGCATGAGGCAAATCAAAACCCGAATGAAGATCATTCAGCATCATATAAGAGCACCTAGTCGGCGTTACAAAACTAATAAAGTAATTGAGATCTTTGACGCTATAGCAGCTCTATTCAGCATATGACTTTACCCGATTTGCAATATCGATGTTACTGAAGCTCAACTAAAACGGGTGGAATCGGTACAATAGCCGATCAAGCACCGTATCGAACTTATCTTGTCGGAATTGCTCCAAAATTTTGAACGACGACATCCAATCGAATTACTACATCATATCGGCTAACCGATGATAACATGATATATTTCCGGTTGGGAGTATAAAACGCAAGATTGGAATTGCAGCTAAAACAACGCAGTCGAGAGGAACGATCATACCAGGTCAAGAACAACCGTCGGATACGTTTATGACGCCATTACGTTCTGAATGCAGCGTACAAGGTAATTGCCTCATTAAGTGTAAAACAGTACGTTCGATTAGATCCACCATTTTCACCGCCATTGAATGAATAAAAAGGCTCAATTTCACAGCGATTATCATGAATTTGAATTTTGATCGAGCGTGGCCTGAGTTTATTATACCATCTTTTGAGAAAGAATTTGAATGAAACAGAAAGTGAAATATAAGGAGCGGAAAATGTAGTTTTGGCGTTGTCGCACAACCGGAGATGCTGGATTAATCTAAGTGACACAACAAGTAATATATAAATCAATCTTATTTGTTGGTACAAGTGTGCAATATTTTTGATTTAAGTTGCGGTCATTTGAATACAAGATTGAAAGCGCAATCATTAGTGTGCAGATATCGGTCTAGACGATACTCTAGAGGATAGGAAAGATGTGGATAAATATCATCATATCTCCGCTCGTACTTAAATTACGTATTGACTGTATTGACCAATAGGGTGAGCGTAGTGATATAAAACCCTTTATAAGCAAATCAAAGTGGTCAAATGAAATAATTATAGCCAATCAGAGATTAGATGGACAAGCAAAGCTCTCGCAGCTATCTCTCCGACGTATCAGGTCGAAGCGAGCAGTGCTGTTATGGATATCGCTATACAAACTTCAAGTCACTCGCATATTTTATATACAACACATAGCTCCGACGTCGGAGACAAAACCTTCAATCAGCAAATCAAATCGGTCAGATGCAATACTTCCGATGCAATAATTATAATTAATCAGACAGAAGATGATCAAATCAAGCCCTCACAACTAAATCTCCGACGTATCAGGTCGGACGGAGAAGTGCTGGGTGATGGGACGGGGCGTGGCGTGGAGAGGAAGGGAAACGGGGAGGTAGGGGGCTATGGGGTAGGGGGCAGTAGGGGCGGTATCGAGTACAATCGAATTCGAGTTAATCAATCACATTTAAGCTCCCCGAGACACATATAATAATCAACACACAGAAATTGTGTATTTATGTATTTGTGTAATTATGTAATTCTTTGCACACAATTTAGTACTATCTTTATCCCTGTCGGAGCTTGTCGGAGGGCGGTGATTTCATGGTATGGTATGGTCATGGCTTTAAGCATTTTATTAGTTTAGTATCGAAAGTAAAATTTATAATTCTTTAATTCACAAAGTGCATTTTATTATACCAGGCTGGGAATTTTGCCCGCTCGACGTGTAAAGGATTACGTGTTTTACAACTATTCATAACCGGTACCACGGTGTCAATGTCAATCCAAACCTGAACGTTTTGTCATGTTCTTCTCAATCAGACATTCTTAAAATATAGCGAATTTTTGTGTGTAAGTCTTTGAATTGTACGTGTTGCGACAAATTTTTATTTTTGTGCGGAAAACTGGCGCGAGGACCAGTAGCTACAGAATTTGTTAAGAACAAAGATTGCAAAACTTAGTTGGTGTGTACATAAGGACTCATGCGTAATTCAATTTATCTGATCTTGAGCATTCAAACGTTACGGATGGTGCGTCAAAAATGTCACCCGAGGCAGCGAGATTTACTCGGTGCAATATAAAGGAGAGTCGTATTCGTGTATTGATGCAGCTTTACAGATATGTCACATAAGTTATTTTCGAGTGCATTACCGTACATATTGCCGTCCTTGTCGCGTTTCCTCTGGTCGTTGCACCCATGCTCTCCGTTTAGTACTCGTATTGTATCGCAGCATAGGATTACGGCAGATCTCCTTTGACTAAACAACTTAAATGTGATCTCTGCACTAGGTAGCGGTTACATATGAGTCGATTATATCTAGCCTACCTGTATCCCCGTTGTATTACATACTTCATGAGGAACTGTCTGGCCAATGCCTGCGTGAATGCATGAATTTTGTTTTATTACTATATCAAACACGCATATTTACATTAGGCTGAAGACGTGTAGCGACGACATTTCTGCTGGACCTCCATGTTAGATTTTTAGAAAGTATTGTGCAATATATATGGCAAGTGCTAAACGGCTGTGTTCATATTTTTTTCGGCTGGGTCATTTAAAAAATCCTCAGAAGTAGCTTAAAAGTAACTCAAAAGCACGTCTAACTTCATCGATTTCATTTACTTAATTTACTAACACTATTACTCACACGTTCTTTCAATCCTTATGATGACGATAAGGGTGCAAAACAGGCTAATACCATATTCCAGCCGTTTCTTCTGCCTTTAGCGTTCCAATCCAAAATAATATCTCTTTTTAATGTCGTCATTGCTACACAGTCAATAGTTTCACCAAACATGATGCGTCCGCGCGATCGCGAACGCCTATGGTGAGGCGGTATGTCTCGCCTAGAAATTTTGTAAGTGGTGCGCTCTTACATACTTCAAACTGCAATCGGTATCACCGAGATATTTACACCGTTTATATTGCTGCAGTTGCCTGCAAGCAGTCAATTCGCTAGTAAAATTAAACGCTGATGTTAGTGGTCGTAGTTGAGTAGTAAATATACAAACCAAAGTATCTTGCCTCTTTATCGCTTAAGTATATACAAGCTGATCTCTGTAGCCGAAGCTGAATGTAGCTAATAAATCTACAGGGTTTTAAGTCGTTAGCCGCTGTTTTAACTGCCCTGTCATGCCTCTTAAAGCATATTCGTAGCTATCGTGAAGCGACTGTCCAACACTACAACATGCAATTTTTAAAAATCTTCCATCTTAGCTGAAACGCGATAGCTATTGCCAGAAACCCCTTTGGTGAAGCGATCACCAAAAATCAATTTTGAAATATTTTGGTAAATTGACGATATTGAACAACATGAGTTTTAAACGACGACTTTTTTACTCTAGACCTAAAAGAACGACCCAGCCGAATAAAAATAAACCCAGCCGTTTAGCATTTGCCATATATATGTGGGCGGTGCTAGTTTTGTCATTAAGCTTAAAAGTGCGGCTAAAGCTACGGACACTGAAACTATGGCCAGGGACACTAATACTACGGTCACGAACAAGTAATATTATAACCACAGACGTATATTAGCCATTAACAGCCCAGGAAATTATGTTGCCGCTATATAAGGGAATTGGCAAGTGGGATTTACTCCCTTTTTTGTTAATTAAACACTTGTATCAATAAGTTGTGATTTGTTGATATTAAGTGCGAAGTATACCCGTTTTCATTTTAATACCCACGCAAGCAAAATTATTATTAAGACTACGTTGCATCTCCCGGTGGCCTAGAGACCCTACCACAAGTCATTGAATTTAGACAGGGAAATGCCATTAGGAGATTTGATATCGCGTATCGCAGGAGACTATTGCGAACAATTTTAGCTGAAATTTTGAGTATACATATAAGATAGCGAGTTAAGTCATGTGAATATTACTATTTCTACCGGCTTCTCAGACAGAAAGGACTTAAACGCCACAGTAAGGCATCATTAAAATTAAATACTCCTACAGATATTCAAATAGGCAAGATGGCCACGCACAGCTCTGAATGGCATATAGAATGGCATATAATGGACAAGAACAAAATTGTTGACAGAACAAAAATATTAAATGGAAAATGAGGAAAAGAAGACAACGAAAATGACTGAGAAAATAGAGATGAAGACGATCAAGGTCGTTTATGCATATTCAAGATTGATGCAGTAGCGAAATAGATGTCACAAGACAAAGAACAGGAGTCCGTTCGAGAATAATTACAGAGTTTTGTATAGTGGTGTAGTGGTTATCGCAAAATGACAGATGCGTAACCAAACATCCACTGGTGCCCTGACAACCGACGAAAGAGGAAGTACACCGGACCGTATGTCATGTCTTGTCTTGTTCCTTCTCACCTTGTGTACCCGTCTGCCGGCGGCTCGCAAGCTTCTGAGTAACCTAAGGTCGATGTCTGTCTTGACTAGGTTAGGGACGGCTGGTTGTGGTCGCGTGGAAATATTTAAACGACCAGCAGTTACTTTGAGCGCTCTGTCAGAGTCTCCGTGATCATCCTTGAGGTCACCTTGCCGGAATGTAGATACTTGATCTACTTGTTTTTCTGACCACCCGAGGCCGCCTGAAGACCTGCCTTGAAATTATGACCTCGTCCGATCGCGAGCTAACTTTATTGAGTATCTTCGTACCTATCCAAGCAATATAGGGGGAAACCGTGAGCAAGAACGTACACAACAAGCCTTGTACGTCGGTTGGCCACAGATAATCCATCCCGGAGGGGTGTTGACACGTGTCTTTTGTAGTAAAATCTATACTGTTCGTTATTAACCTATTAGCAGCTAGAACTATGCTTATGCCTCTCTGTATCTCCGTTTTGGTTACGTACTTCGCCTCCTACCATCCAGTTGTCCCATTAGGTGGTCCGCCCTGACCACCACCGTGACCTATAGTTACAGCCGGTGGATGCGACCCATGGTGAAAAAACTTGTCCGTGACCAATGGTCACGACCGGTCACTCTCCCTACCTCCCGTTAGAAATCTCCGAAGGTAAGTCCCAAAGCATTCATGACCAGTCCCAAAGCATTCATGACCAGTCCCAAGCGTACATATGGTACTAGAAGTTGCGACTGGCCGTGATTTCTCCCGAAAACTTCACCACAAGTGTCCCATGCACCGGCAGTAGACACCCAATGTCAATCTGGCTGAGCACTTTTGATCTTTCTACCCCTCACAACCATCGTATCTTCTCATGTCTTATAAACTAGGGGATATGCCGCTCCCAAAACGTTCAGTCGCTAATCCACCTCTTACTTCACTCCAAGCGTCGTCTCAAACGGTTCCGTTTCGGTCGTTCGGTCCTGTGGTCGACGGAGAAGCACTAGATGATCACACGCCAGATCCGATCGACGCTGATGGCATTCTTGATGACCGTGACCTAGGCCAGGGATGGCAACGGAACTACTGGTTCCATATCAATTCTTTAGCTTAAATCAGGCGTAATTTCGGATAACCCGTCAATACGATTGATATCCGGTTGACTTACCCGCTGACCATGACTTGTGCCTGGTTTGTGAGGTAGCCAAGGAACAGGTACACGACTCTGTTGTGAGCATAAAAGATACTGCTGATCGCCCCATCGATCCGGCAGACGTCATGGTTGCCCCCAATGGTTTCCTCGCTGATCTTCCTGTTGGTTCGATTGACGTCGTAGCTGTATCCGCTGACGTCCTTGCTGACCCTGACTTGCATCGAGTGGGCTAGGCAGTGACCAGGTGTACGAATCTGTCGTGATCAAAGACGTTCCTGCTGATCGCCCCGTCGATCCGGACGACTTCATGGCTGCTCCCCCCGTTAATGTTTCTGCTGACCGTATAATAGGTTCGGTTGATCTCGCTGGTAATTATGGTGGTTGTAAGGACGACGTGGTCTCACCTAATGATCATTTCTCCGATCGTGTTCTCGCCCAAGGTCATGTGGTAGTTTCTCATGACTCACCACGTTTGACTCCCAATTCGCGGTTGGGCCTCCACCCGCTTAAGATGAGAATTCTTTGGATACTCTGATTGGCTCGTTGTACCGTCGTCAGCCTCTCAGGCTAACATGGTTGATCCTTTCCGGGATCTTAAACGTCCATGCAAGTCCAAGAACGACGTGGTGACGAGCTGGAAAAGAACTTCGTGCTTGAACCGATGGCGTCTCCCTTTGTACGTTTGTCCAGCGAAGAAATGAACGTTCCCGCACGGCATGGCGATAATGCCATACTTAAGCCTACTAATGTCACAGAAATGTTCAGATTGGAGCACGAGGTGGGCGTAAACCAAGAGCGCTTGAGTCCTCTTAGAAGGGCTGTGACATACCCGTCCACACTGTGGTCGAACCGGATCGTGATCTCGACCTCGTACAGACCAGCACCGCGCTTCATGACCAGGAGATCAGTGGCTTACGCTTCTCCTTTGCTGCCAGTGTTGACGAGCTATCACTGCTGAAAACTGAGCGAGATAGCTTTCTAAGGGACCGTGATGCTCAACTTACTCATATGGTGGACTCTGTTATTGGTCTGCCACCGTCGGTGGGACCATTATACGGCCGAAGGAGGGGGTAGTCAATAGTCAATCCCATCCCGCCCCCAAGAAAGCGGCCCTGCTTCACCGTCTCTCCGAGCTCACTTTGTGGATTCTCACCAGCCCTCATACAGCCGGCCGATCCCACCCCTTCTCCAAGCAAGCCCCTCTCGTCACCACCTCGCAGAGCTCATCATCTGGGATCTCACTAGGTATCACACATCTGGCTGATTCAGCCACTCCGTGCCGGTCGGCTTTCAGTAAATTTACACCTCCACGGTCATCACGACCCCGTGGTGCAGCTCGTGACATCTCGACATCAAAACCCAGCGGTGTCGCAAGTCTAAGGTGACCAACGTTCCCTCGCCAGTAATGACCAGGCGGTCACAGAATAGAAATGAGTGGGCACACCAGATAGAGAGAAATCTTCTGGATCCATCGGTTACCGCGTTAGCCACGATATCTTAAACGCGTTTCTCTGTCCTCTGGAAGGCATCGACTCCGACTGCGCGTTCTGCTCATGGTCCGGCATTCGACCCCATTGTGGATGATCCGCCAATTTCCACACTGGTGATCCCTTCGGCGTCTTCGGCACCCGGCACCAGAACTCTGTCCAATACTCCGGATGCAATAACCCTACTGGGACGCCGAGTTTGGACCAGTTAGGTGAGCCTCTGATGATTTTGACGGGTCCATTAGTGTTTCGAGCAACGTCCATGACACGGTGAAACCGGTTCCTTTTTCAGACAGCCGACCAAGCCCTTCCTCTCCTGTACGTTTGGGGCCCGAATGGATCCCTGGCTATCACATTTGCGTAACATATTCTCCTAGACAAGTCGCACCGTGGTCATCCCGCCGCTTGATTAGATCAGCATGTCCGAACTGTATTTAGACTATCTATTCCGTCACTTGTCACGACCCCAACATTACACAATTTCGGCGCGTGGGCATTGTGCCTCCTCGTCTACTGAATCACAATGGCCCTATCGGGTTGTTACCTCGGCACAGATATCTACGTTGTATGGTGAGAAGCCACGGGATGTTCTGGTTTGTCCAATCGCACCCGTATCCTTTCATCCGACTGGCTGGTTTCAGGCATTAATGGAGGCTTATCACACCTTTACGGATCACCATCGCTAAGCGGTTTGGGAGTCAGCTCACACATTGACGATCATAGTCGGCTTTAGTCGCTCGAAGGATCCCGGGTTGAGGCGCAGGAGACGTTCACGATCCGGCTCTGTTGGAAGGCAGTATCCCGAAAAATGTTACAGGGTTTGATAGAGGGTCGTTGTGACCTGCACATCCCGGAAGATTGAATAAGTACATGCGTTACCCGGGTTTTGGCTGTCGGCGGACTAATATCCCAAATTTGTCTTCCTCCTTGCGCCTAGCGTAATCGGCTGATCGCTGGTGGAATCAGTATCGCACAGCGATCAGTAATCACCTTGGGTCATCCCTTCGTCTCCTAAAGGACAAGATCGAGGAGGAGGAAGAGCTTGCCGTTCCTCGCAGAGTAGGACACGTGGTCTCACATAATACGTTCTGTCGTGTGTCAATATTTCTTTGCGCTCGTTCCCCTTTCCGTCATTTGTACGCCATTTTCAAAACTCCGAACTTCTTCTGCCTTATCATAGGGTTCATTTCAACAGGTGTGATTTCTGGTAATCTATAATCCAGCGTGCGGTCCACCAAAGTTTATTATCGTCTGAACGGTAATTCTTGAGCCGAGTCAGTTATCCAACTTATTGGTTCAATCTCATAGCTAATTAGTTTTGCTGTATTCAACTTCAATCACTTTCACATCCCATAGTGAAATGTATATGCATCTTCCCAAAGATTGAAGTCGTGATCCCCCAGTGGGCTACGAATTTCCATCAGATCGTCGCTGTGGGCAACCAAGTCATATTTACAATCACCTAAAATGGCTCAATGCATGCCTTGGCAGAACGGTCGAATAGTGTCAATAAATACTGAATTTGACAATGTATACATATCAAACAGCTATGTATATATTGTCAAATTCAGCCCTGCGGAGTACAGCTTCTCCGTGGAGTACAAACCCGGACGACTTAATGTCGTCGCGGACGCGTTGACGCGCCGACCCGATTTCGAGTCGGCTGCGCAGTCCAACGTGAGGTTGATATGCATGTTGCTTACTATTCCTCGAGCCAGCCTGTACTCGGTTGCTCTGTCCGGGCGGACTCGAACCCACAGAATCTTGACTTTATATAGTCAGATAAATATCGAATGTGGGATGGTAACGGCTCATCCCGCATCTCATCCCACGCGAGATGGATAACTCGATCCACGGGATGGACGTTGCGGACAGATCCCTAATACCCGAGCGTGATTTGCTCAAAAGCGGTCATGAGCGAACAAAGAGCAAAGAAGCAAATGTCCAACGCTTCGGCATTAAAAGTCTTGCTGTAGCGGAGCTATACAGCCCTTAGTCAGAGATAGACTTACGGCTCTAGAAGTCACTTAGTTCTACAGAACTAAGTTCCAATTAGTTTATAGAGTCTCTAGTTTTGATAACTAATCAACGAAGACTCGCAGGGTCTTCACGCTCGTAGAGCTTCTAGTCCTGGTTCAGGGGACTAACAAAGATTCTAAGAATCTTACGCACAAAGTGCTCTAAAGTACTCGCCACAAGAAGGCTCTTACTCTTTGCGACCTGTTGACGTCTAAACTAGACACGTGTCAACATTAGCTCAAAAGAGGAAATGTTATTTTATTTCTAAGCTTTACCTATAATAAACCTCCTTCAACTACCTAATACTAAGGTTACACTAATTCCCATAGTAATCCTCAGTATTCTAAGAGTTTGATGGATGTTACATCAATCTGTCATCAATGGATGACGGAGGTTATCAACCACATCAATGATCACAGATAAAACTTGGAATTGTATATCACATATACAAGGTACAGTATATCCATTCGGGTGCTTATGGTCGAGTGAACCCGTTACACTCGCACACCCGGCAACCGGTAGAAGACGAAGTGCTTACTATACGAAGTACTTGATAAACTGAAATATTATGAATATGTGGTCACCTTCCTCTCTCGGTGTCAGAGGGATCTCCTCAATTAAATCTTTCTTTTATATCGATCAATTATATGTCGTCGGCCGCATTTTGATATTTACGGCGTTGCCGAGCAAGAATATCCTCCATCTTCTTTTCTCATATTCGTCGCTTTACAGCATCAACAACATCGACGAGTAGCTTTAACACACAGAAATCGATGAGCAACTCATCCCTAGCCACCTACTACCCGGTATGGGTTCGTGAATGTAGTGAACTTGATTTAGTTCTAGGACTGAATTATTTGTATTAAAGGGCGAGCTGTAAAGCTTACTTCCCTAATTTAGTACTGAGAAATAAGGCTGGGGCAGGTACTAGTAGTGAAAAATTGTTGTCCGTTTATGTCCTCTCAACGCCTGCTGACATTTGCCAAGTGGGTGCACCGGGTCGACGTACGTCTTTGTGGTCCACTGACATAACTCATCAACACTACCTTAAATCGCTTGCGGACATGTTATAGGATGCGTCACGTTCGATACATATAGAAATGAGATCAATGGAAACTTCGTCGAAAACATTTGTTTACTCAGAAATTCACGACTGTTTTAGGCTCAATCATGCGAATGTGATTGCGCTTTATGGACTATCGTGTCGTCTATCAAGACAAATGGCTGCCGCTGCCATCGACTCACCATCCTCATCTGATATCCACCCATGCACTTGCCAAACATTTTCAAATGCGACCTCGTCAGTATCCACAGCCCGGAGTTTGCTGCGTTCAACTCTTCTCAGCAACACCGTAGACCACATCTACCTTAACCGTGTCGATGCCCGGATAAATACACGGCAAAGATATTGCGGATTACAATACCCGCAAAATATCCAAGCACCGAGCAGTAGCTACTTCTTAAAGCGACAAACTCGTAGCTTGTTCAGTTACCGGCGGCCTTCGTTGACGTATCCACAGCTAGCACGAAACAACCAGTTCAAATCTCGATGTCGATGTCTTCCGCAAGACTGCCATATGCGCGTTTGTATGAATCGTCTCGAGATGCACGCTCACCAAACCTATCAGGCCTTGACGGCGTGCACTCTGCTGGTACCAGCAATTGCGTCCGAGAGGACGTGCACCATATAGTTGGCATCAACAACAGGTAATGAGAGCGATATGTGGACCTTGCGTTTCCATGCCACGTGCTTGAGATGGACGATATCCTCTTCTGTTTCCTCCGTTTTGGTCGTCAAGACTACGTAGAAGCCGTACGGCTTGGGTTTCTGCAGTCGAGACGTAAAGGCCAGATTGTTGCTGCCTTGGCCATTCAAATATGTCAACTCCACATCAACCACTTGCTGCTTCTGCTTCAGTCGCACCTCCATACGAAACCGCGGAACTGCCTCTGCTACACGTATAAACTCGTTGATTTTGTGCTTCGTCAGGCTGCTTGCTCGACTTCTCTGTTCTTGTAGCTGCAAATTCTGCAGGCGTTCAATGATCTGCGCTTTCTTAGTACGCACCGCTAGAGCTGCTTGCAGATCAGCAATTCCTGACACCATAAATTGCTCGCGCAGCACTTTACCAACCGCCTGCGACGCATGCGGCAACTGAGTCAGTACATCGTCGCTGTCTGGCCATCGACCCTGCACGACAGCTTGAGATAGACGGATTCCAGCAAATACTAGATCCGGGAGATTTAAATGACCACAGAGGTCAATTGCAGCGCTCAGCAAACGCGGCACGTAGTCCAACATCATGCGCAGATCGTTTGCGAAATCACTTGACGGTAGACGCATACCCATCATATGCATCTGAAGCACTAGGAATGCCTTCACCTCACCGCCATGGGTCTCTAACAACGCCTTTTGACGCTTTGGAAAGCTTGAGTACAAATGCTTTAATGGCGAAAACTTCACCTTCGTGCAAACATCTGCGATCAAATTGCTCGTGATCTCGTTATGACGCAACGGGATGTCGCGAAGCTCCATGCTGGATTCGCAAATCACACAAAGCAGAAGCAATGTGTTCGTTGCTGTTGCTGGTCCTGCTTTATCCACGGTAGCAGCTCGCAAAGCAGTCAACATGTTGGACACTGTGCGCACATCCAGATAGAGTGCAGCTGCAAGCTTTCCAGCAAACGTTGGTTCAAAGGATGGCAGACCACTCGATTGCGACGTAGTTATGCAGTTACTCGACTCGAGCTGCTGCATCGTTGTTGATATCAGCTGCTGGAAGAACTTCCCCAGCTCGTCTTGCTTGCTCGGTTTAATTGGCTGCTTTCCCTGCTTGCTCTGTTTGCCACCGCTTGCGATAGGCGAATCGATCGCTGCCACAGCGGCCCCAACACCGTAGAAGCCTGGATTCTTTAGCACACGCTGGAACAACAAGCTCCAGCTCAAATAATCCATCACGTCTTTAGGAGTGTGGAGCAATCCGGCTGCGATCTCCGCGTTTAAGTGGTTGGCCAAGATGTGGTGCATTGCGTTCCCACCCAGACAGGACTCCACAGCCAAGGGTTCGTGCAGGAATCGCTGTGTGACGTTCTTCTTGCTTTCTTCTACTAACACACACGCAATCCCCTTGTCATCTAGTAGGGGGCGACCAGCACGGCCGATCATCTGCAGCAAGTCGCTCAAAGGGTACGAGCGGTATCGTCCGTTCTGGAAATACTCCGTGCCTTTGATCACGACAAGGTGCGCCGGAAGATTTACGCCCCACGCCAGAGTTGACGTCGAGATCATCACCTGTATGAGACGATCCTTGTACAGCTTTTCAACGAGTTCACGGTCTCGACGCGCCAACCCAGCGTGGTGAAGGCCAATGCCGAAGGAGAGCGTGTGCTTAAGAGTCTCGTCCACGATCTGATTCGACTGGCAAATCGAATCCATGACTGCTTCGTCCATCTTCAAAAAACGCTTGCTTCCGTCACCACTCTCGTCCGACGCAACGCAGAACTGGATCAAGTCCAGCGCCGTCAGTTTAGTCTGAGCCTTAGAAGACACAAAGATAAGCACAGGCTTGTCAGGAGAATGCGTCTTGATAGCCATGAACGTCGGCTTATTCATTGCCGCCATGCGCGCCACGTAATGACGCTCCGGAAAGCCCTGAATGTGCACATCCATAGGCACCGGACGAACGGACGCTCGAAAGTTGTATACTTCACCACCGTCAGAGCTGTTCGGTTTGATTCCACCCAGCCATTGTCCCACATCGTTTGCATTCGCTAGAGCCGTGGACAGCCCGATAACACGAATCGGAAGACCAGAGCGCGTGAACCGTCTAAGACGACTAATCAATACTTCCAGCACCGCACCGCGTGGTGCCTCACCGACTAAATGAACCTCGTCCACAATGACGAGCGCCATTCGAGTCATCAAAGCGCGACCAACTGTGCTGCTGCGCGTGAGCAAGTCCCACTTCTCCGGCGTCGTGACCACAATATCCGCTTTGTTCAGAATAAACTCGACATTGACGAGCGTATCTTCCGTGACTTCCACCACATTTTTGTGCAGGTGCGCGTTGTTTTCAAACCGAGCCTTCCATTCTGCCACTTTCTCTCGGGCAAGTGCTTTCATCGGTGCGATATACACAATTAGCGACTGCGTAGTAGCCGGTGCGTGGATCCCAGGATCGTCTGGAGATCCCTCATCTTCACGTTGAGCACTCTCACTAAGCTTCTGTTGCTTCCACACTCGCAGCATAGCTAGCTCAGCACACACCGTCTTGCCGCTGCCAGTTGATGCGCAAAGCAGCACATTTCCGTTCTGGTGGTAAAGTTGGTGAAACGCTTGCGTCTGGATCGGGTTAAAGTGCTGGAACCTACCCACGTACAGCGCTTGGTAAACAGGGTCATCCAGAGACTGAAGAGGTTGTGGGTGCAGTCGAAGCAGTTTCGTGTACATGTCGTTCTTTTGCTTCGCCAACTCTGCTGCAGTGAGTTCGCTTGGCGCGTAGCTCACCTCGTAAAAAGACTCGATTCCGACAAAACGGTCGGACAGAATGCGAATCACGTAAGTCGCCTCCGTCTGCCCTTGCGTAATAAACAGAGGAAGGTAGCACTCTATCTCGAGCGTCTGCGTACCAGCTTTCCAACCAGCAAATTGGTTCTGGTGAAGAACGAAGTACTCCGAATGGTAGATATGACCTGTGACAGCGTCTTCAACCCATAGCCAAGACGATAACGACTTACCCTGAAATACTCCTTCTTTCCACTCTGGAAACAGCGGATAAAGCTCAAACGTAAGCTTGATCATAGTGCTACCAAATGGTTGAGTCTGGACGTTGTCGATGTCGATAAATGGAACACTCTGGACCCATTTCTTCATCTTAGCACTCAGGTTATAAGCGTCAAGGTCGACGATTGCGTCGTACAAGGTCATATTGTGGCGGCGGTCAAGCTCCGCAACGACGTCATATGGCACATTCGGAAGCTGCAACAGCGCATTTTGGTCCCACCACATCTTCTGGTCAATCGACTTGGCAAGTTGCAGGAATTTTTCAGCTTTTCGCGCACTGTTTTTCTTCAGACAAATTTCAAATAGTGCACGACACACACGAGAACCATTCTGGGCGACATAGTTTGTGTCCGAGATGAGCGTAAACGTCGACACACGAGCACGGCCGATGAGGGCCTGCAGGAGAACGTTCGTCTTTCCTGTGTAGGTATCCATACCACCTCCTAGGATGTCGAATCGGCAGAACCCGCGCTTGAGCTTCTCCAGCTCCGCCATCTCTTCCTCGCGCGATTTCAGTTGTTCAAACTCGTTACTACTGCACAGCACCAACAGCACCTTCTCCCAGTCCAGATCATCCTGATCGCTTTCTTTCTGATCGGACTTGTCATCAAGGATGTCGTTGAAAGTCTCGATGGAAGTATGCTGGATATAAAAGTGGCTTGCCACACGCCCCATTGAGGTCACGGCAAACGCAATCTTGCTTTCCTGACCAGAGCCCAACTGTACCTTATCGCGAAGGATCTTAATCATTCGACACGCTGCCAATTTCTCTGCAGCATCCATCAGCAGTTGTCTGCGTCGCACAATCAATATCGGATCTTCATTTACATCGCCCATCTTCATACCATAGGCTAGTGGATTCTTTCGCATGCGTACGTATAGATAAGTATAGCTGAGCCACGTGCATGCCTCGTCTAAATTACTCACGGTGCCAGAAACTATCTCGGCGTTCAAGTGGTCGGGCAACGCTTTGATCAGAGACGACTCCATTGGAATTCCTGTAGTAAGCAACCGTAAATAGTGAGGCAGCTGATCTTGTGTAGTCACCAAGACAGCATCTCCACTTGTGTCGTACTGCGGACGTCCAGCACGACCAAAGATCTGCATAACATCCAGCATGCTTAGCTGCGTCATGCCACCTTTGTCGGCGTTATAAACTTGAGTGCCCTTGATAATGACTGAGTGCGCTGGTAAGTTCACGCCCCAAGCCAATGTCGCTGTACAGCACAGCACGCGGATGTGGCCCAGTTCAAACAGCTGCTCCGTCAAATTTCGGTCACTGCGCAGCATGCCGGCGTGATGA
>JH598461.1:775107-796711 GCA_000173235.2 Hyaloperonospora arabidopsidis Emoy2 | reverse complement strand
TGCCATATCGTAGCAGCTCCTTGAGTTCTTTGTTGCGGCTCTTTTGGACGCGCTCGTGCAGACTGATAGGCATCTGTAGCTCAGGGGGTGGTAGAAATGCTTCCAGCGTTCCAGGATCTTCTTCGTTACCACGCGCAAGCTCAACCATGCTATGCAGTGTAGCCGCCGTCTCTTTTCGTGAATGCACAAAGACCATTACTTGTTCGTTATGCTTCACCTGCTGTAAGCAGTGAGCCAGCGTAAGCTTATTCATTATTAGTTGAATCTGGCGCTGTCGACTCATGATAGCGCCTGCTGTCTTTTTCTCCTTGGTGAGATCTTCGTGGCTCGCCGTCACCTTCGAGAGTGCTGTGGTACTCAAACCCAGTGCCTCTTTCAGGTTTGCATTCGTGCTCACGCCAATAAACGTTTGGTCCAATGGTACGGGTCGGTACGTCGAGTCAAAGAAAAACAGCCCTCCCCTGCCGCCGTTCATAGCTGCATTTTGCATGCGTACGTCTCCATGAGGGACGTAAACGCGCAAAAACGACGCGACGTCAACGTAGTTCGGCAGAGTGGCTGATAGGCCGACAATACGGATCATACTTTGCGTGCTTTCTACGCGACGCAACGTCCGAGCCACGATAGTCTCGATGACAGGACCACGTTCATCCGCTAGCAAGTGTACTTCGTCGATAATCAGAAGCTTCACCTGACTGAGTAGCGATCGCTGAGTGCTGGACTTGCGCGTGATGACGTCCCATTTTTCGGGGGTCGTCACGATCACATGGGTCTCTTCGATCTCCTTCTTCGTCAACTGCATATCACCCGTAAGCTCGCGTACTTTCAATCGCAGGGTCTGTAGTCGCTGACCGAATTTCGTTACTACCTCCTGCGCTAAAGCCTTCATGGGAGCCACGTAAATAATCTTCATGTTTGCCACGCCTTGACCAATCGACTGATCTTGATGTCGATTCAGCTGTGTCTTCACCTCCTGCAACACAGCAAGCATCGCCACGTTCGTTTTACCAGCACCCGTAGGAGCGCACACCAACAAGTTCTGGTTCGAGTTGTACGCGGCGTCAAAGAGCTTGGATTGCAGTCGATTGAGCTTTGTAAGTCCATGAAACGCACTCTGTGCAAACTCATCCAGACTCGAGATCGTCACGAGCGTTTCTGTTTTCCCTAATGCCTTCTTAGCATGAGCCGGGATAAACACATGCTCATAGCCCTTAAAGTACGTCCTCTTGGTGCTTGACGGCAGTGTCAGAGCTCCTGCAGCCACCAGTTGACCAGCCGCTGCCGTCGAGTCATATCCTCCCTGCAGCGCTCCAAACTCGCGCTGCACGAGCGACGTCGACTGGCATCTCCGTTCTTCTTCAGCCATCTCCCGCTGCAGTCGCAGCACTTCAGGGTCGTATCCTGCCGCTTCTAGCCAATTCGGAGCATCTCGAGCCTCATTTCTTAATTCTCGAGACGCACGTGCCGTCCCAGCTCTCTCGAGCCGCTTGTGCGCGTCCTTTAGTCTCTGCTTCATCCCCCTTGATGACGTCGACTTCACCAGCTCTTGCTCGTGCTGCACGGAAAAGGCAATCACGTCCATCCCGTGCACGCCCACGAGTCCAAAGAGCTGATTCTGCACGGAATCAGCGTCACCTCGACCATCTTGTAAAATATGCAGTATAGTCTCGGCCAGCTCCAGAGGTGTCCAGAACCCTCCTTCATTATGTGGAGAAGCAGCGTGCAGTGCACAGACTGTTAAAAGCTGCTCAGCCACGTCTTGAGTCGTGGCTTGGTTCTTGATCAAGTGACGGTCTTTGAGCCTCGCAGACGTCGTGACGACGGCGTTGACGGCACCGGCTGCAGCTTCACGCTCATTGGCTAGACGCAGCGTATCGTGTTCGACCTGTAGCACGTTTAAAAGGTCGCTGGAGGACGCTAAATGAGCGAATGACTGCAAGCTGCTTGGTGCTGGAGGTTCATCGACTGTTGTGAGGTCGATATTGAGCGGTGGGAGCTGTAGACACTTGGAAACGGATGTGTGGTCGCTGAAGGAGAGAGTGGTTGTGGTGTTGGTGCAAGGAGCGGGGAAGGACGAGCGTAAGACCGCGAGAAACGACGTCATGAATGCACTCGAGACGGCGACGGAGCTTTGGACTTGCGCGCGGTGTGAAGAATGGAGAGGCTCGTATTGAAGGGGTGGATGGAATGGAGAGACTTGTGTTGACTATGGTGGCGTGTCGTTGAGAAGAGGCGCTGGAGACGACGCAAGGAATGACGATCCTTTGAGTGTAGCCATATCTTAACAAACTACTGATATTGGAGCGTTTTGCGGTTTTATACTGTCATCATACCGATATGTGGTAGTGGTACGGTACAGAGCGTAGTATACCGTTTCTCGAGCTTTACACGCCTATCAAAGGTAATCGCAGCTGGCTGCTGCCTGCGGTTTGATGACAACGAGTGGGTCTGTTTGAATATGATGACCGTTCAATAAACTGTGCTAAAACAGTTTACACAATCTTAGACTCCACGACATATGCTTGCAATTGTACGAGTCGAATACCGTTAAGGTGTAATAACAGCATAAGAACGAGGCGCTCGCTCGTCTTCGTCTTACACTTCTTGTATCGCAATGATGTATACAGTCATTCCTCGGATCACTCATATCCTCATAACTCATATAACTTATACAAATTACGTTCCACCATGCTCGTTCTATGGTCGCTAACTCATAACTCTTAGCTCATAACTATCGGAAATTTATGAGTTTTCCGAGAGACAAATATTCATAGGAGAATACTCCTGAGCATTGGAAATAATATTCCTGTAGAAAAATTGCACAATTGAGGGGTACCAAGTGTCTGAGTGGTGTCAGCCATACGGATGGACACCTAAAGTACCATCCGCATTGGCCGTGATGGCACTAGAGATCCCCACCTAAATAAGAAGGGAAGTAAAATGTCATTGAGCTAAAAATATCCAAACTTAAAAACGTTTTCAAGGAAAATCAACTCTGACCTTCTATTACTTGAGATCCTCAATCTCTTTCTACGCAACTGTCTTTTCTTATTCATGTTTTAAATTGACCTAAATCATTTTCAGTATTGTACAACAACACTCTGGATTATAATTTCTTGATTCTCAAACATTATTTTCTTCCATATCTGAAAACATCATTAGGCTCACAGCCCCAAGTCCAGGCAATGCTGCATCCATAGCTTCTTCATTTACTGAACCACTCTCGCCAAAAAATCTCGATGCGGTGCAGCTTGTTTCGCTGCTGTTGGCGTTGCGACTATGCACTGGGGAACTTAATGGTGTCCTCAGGTAGGCTAAGGCGCTCATAAAACAACAAAGCCTTGGCCTCGATGATTTCTTTAATTAGGTTGACATTCCTTTTTTGGCGTTAAGGCACCCAAGTTTACAGGTCTTCCCCCGTTTTTGGATCATAAGCGAATTTCTGGCTTTTGGCGAAAAGTTCGTTATCCGTATTAAATTCTAAATCAGTACGCTTCTTGATTACCAAAGAAATGACATTCTGGGCGGTCTGGACTCCAAAATTGCTGGGATCCCAATATGCCAGCACAATCTGGCTCATTTTTTATGTTCTAGGCCTTGTCTTAACAAATATCGAGCCTTTGTGCATTGGTGACAGTACTCGGGACATGTATATATGAAATTTAGAAGGGGAACCCGCTAATTTTCTGATTTTTCCTTTTAATATAACAAGAAAAAATCGGAAAATCAGAAATTCACGTAACTCATAACTCGGCTCCACCAAGCCTATGAGTTACCCGAGGAATGACTATATTTATTCCATCCGACACCATGAATAACATCTCGATGGACGAACAACCTCCAGCAGTTTCTGATACAAATGCCGCGGTGAAAAACTTATGTATAACAATGCAGTGCATAAGGACACGCAATGCCAATGAAAAGTCGGACGTAAGTAATATTTCATCGCACAAAGAAGCAAAGTGGACGCATCCAAGAAGAAATGTGTCGATGACTTGGTTTCAATAAATTATCGCATGCTTCTTTATTCAATACCTCAATGCTGCTAGAGCTCCATCATGCCCTAGAGCTCCATCATGCCCTAGAGCTCCATCATGCATATGGGAAGGGAGACACCACACCGCACCGGCTTTCGATGAACTGCCAATCCAAAGCATCATGTTGCTACCGAAATACGCGACAGACGAGACGAGACATGGTTTGTAACATCTCGATCGTACGCGTTTGCTATTGTCATTATTTACGAGTAGACAGCAGCGAGATCATCGGTCAATCATAGACGATCTCATTCGTTTAAAATAGAGCTACGGCATTGCTGCTAAAAACAGCAGATCGCTATAACTTGAAAGCGAACGATTATCAATGTGATAATTATAGTGGGCTAAGTATTTTTTCCTGACAAGGAAGTTTCGATCTACAGGCCGTTCTCATCGACCTCTATCGAGCTTTTGCGTAGCCTTGAGGCACTGAGTTTAGCGTGATTTATTCTCTGGTTGACGACGCGTCCGCTCTCTAGCTTTGTGCGCGCCGGAGTTCTCCGACTCAGCCGTCGACTCTTCGCTGCTGTTGTGTTAGTACTTGTGTACTTTGATGATAGTTGTGAACTGAGAAATATATGGACGTGTAAACCACTACCACTGCCATGCATTGTTTCCTTTCTCGTGATCTTGCGTCTTCCTATGAACCTGGCATCATCATCTGCTACTACTACAATATATGTGGTTAACATTTACCTGGCGTGATCAGTATCACGCAAAAGGTTGGTGACAGCAACGGTCGATTTGCAACACTCCTCCTGACCGTGATGAGCTACTTACCTTGTAACTCGCGCTTCGCCACCTGAACTTGACATCTTAGCTCCTTGAATGCTTGACGCGGTAGCGGCTTGGTCAGAATATCTGCAAGCTGGTCCTTACTGGCACACCATTTCACACTTACGCGTCCTTTGCTAGTTTCATCCTTTATGAAGTGATACCTTAGAGCAACGTGCTTTGCAGCAGTTGATACCATCTCGTTCTTTATCGTTCGTATAGCGCTTTGGTTATTAACCATGATACTTGGGACAATTTCGATGATGAGCAGCTCTTGAAGAAGTTGCCTGATCAGTCCACATTTAGACACACTCGTCGCACCGGCGATGAACTCTGCTTCCGTAGTGGACATCGCAACAACGGCTTGCTTCTTTGAATTCCACGCTATCGGCCGCCCATTTACCGCAAGGAAGGCGCCGCTCGTTGATTTTCGGTCGACTCGATCACCAGCCCAATCAGCATCGGACCAAATGTTGACCTCGAGGTTTTCAACTGAAACAGCCTCACTTGCCTTCCAGTAGCGCAAACTACGATCCGATGTGCCCTTGAGATTGCGAAAAAACACGTTTGATCAGTTACCAATGGCACTTACGAGGCTTCTCGCGGTGTCTTGACGCAAAAGTGTTAGCATACGCTATGTCCGGGCTTGTAGAATTTGCAATCCAAAGTAGCGTACCGAGAGGCTCACGTACACGATGTAGGTCAACTATTTCCTCACCGTCAGTACCATTATAATCTGTGTTGGGATCCATTGGAGTCATGGCAGTTCTGATATTTTAAAGATTGGACGCGCGGAGTGCGTCACAAATCATGCTTTGTTGGGACAAAAATAACTTTGCTGGGTCTCGTGCACTGTGATACCAAGAAAAAATTCAGTGATCCGAGCATCTTAATGCTGAACCGTTCTTCCAGCTTCAGTGTAACATCGCGCAGCTCCTCCTCGTCATAAAACGCTATCAGCACATCATCCACGTAAAGTCCAAGGAACATCACCCGCTCGTTTTTCCGCGCTTGTAATAGATGCACGGGTCGAGTCTTGACTTGATAAAACCAAGTGCGACGATGTACTCGTTCATCGTCTCATTCCAGCAGCGACCCGACTGTTTAAGTCCAGACAATGGCTTAAGCAGCTTGAGTACCTTGCCCTCTTCGACGTCCAGCTCTCTTGGTGCCTTCATGTAGTTGAGTTCGCGTAGCAAAGCCTTCACGTAGGCATTTAGAACGTCGCCATGAGTCAGTCGCAGTCCAAGCAAGCTTGGTAGTGCAAAAAATAGACGCACACTGCTTATTTTGATTATTGGTGCAAGTGTCTACGAGAAATCAACGCCGTACTTCTGGATAAACTCTCGAGCAAGAAGTCTTGTCTTAAAGCGCACAACGTCACCATCAGCATCAAACTTGATCTTCAAAACCCATTTGCTGTCGACGATGTTTGTACCTTTGTTTGGTTCGTCGACAACCTCCCAAGTGCCATTTTTGACGAGTGCATCGAGCTCTGCCTTCATCGCATCGATCCAGTTCTGTCTTTCCGGAAGAGTCATGGCTTCTAGAACGGATCTTGACTTTTTCACTCGTACAACCACCATTGTGGCACCGTCAGCATATTGAGCAGGCAGGGTGACATGACGACACTCACGTCGTTCAGCCAGAGATTGATGTCCACCAGTGTTGGTATCAACCCCAAATTCATCGCAATCAGAAATGCTCGAGCCATATTCACTTAGACTCGGTATGCTCTCTGCGTCAGAGATATTGTAGGTGGGTACATCATCTCCAGCACTTATATCCTTGTCGATACCCTTCTTGGCCGAGTTAACTGACTGGAAATGCTGCAATTCTAAGATCTTCTTCGTGCTCTTGTTGAACACGCGATGGCCCTTCACCTTATCATCATATCCGGTGAAAATGCCGTGCTCACACTTCTTTCGCGTATCCATGGACTTACTCTTGACATGAACCATGAACCATGACCCTTTGTCCCCACTTTAGTGTGCGACTCAGGTTGGGCTTGTTTCCAGTGAGAGCTTCGATAGGTGACTTGTTACCGCCATTTGCACGTGTCGGTAGGCGGTTTCTTAACCATGACAGATGTCGTATTGCTTCCGACCATAGGAAGCGGGGAGCCTTGGCGGCATCAAACATCATAGCCCGCATGCCATCAAACAAAGTCCTGTGGCGCCTCTCCACCTTTCCATTTGAAGACGATTCGTGTAGTTCCGTTAGTTGCTGTCGGATACCGCGTTTTGCACACCATGACCTTATCTTGTTCGTGTCAAATTCATTGTCGCTCCGGATGACCTTCACTCGCACGTCATATTGTCGCTCGAATATTGTAATGAATTCAATCAGTAACGGGAACCAGTCGGACTTATCACGCATTGGAAAGACTTCTCAATAGCTAGACACATAGTCGACGACATGCAAAGAGTGATTGTAGCCTCTGTAATCGTGTGGCTTGACGTGTGTCTTTATATCAACTCCAATTACGGCGCGGATATCGTCTGTTGGTGATGATTCGGAAGTACCGGTTTGCGCTTTAGCGCTTCTGGGTTGCTTCCCCTCGCGACACGCATCACAGTCACTTCGATTCTTGTCAGTGATGTGTAGACCATCAGCAAGGTCATGACTCTCGATCATCGCCACATCCCCAACGTTGATATGGCTAAGTCGAGCATGCCATTCCATGATGCTGTCATTAGGTTTTGCTGCGGCACTTGCAACAGCTGATACAATTCCTGCCCATTGAAGTATCAAAGCCCACGTCGCATAGCCAACAATAATTTGACTCTCGTGTCGTCAAGCTTCCATAGTGCTGCGCCTTTTTCATTAACTGAGGTATGAATACCTTTCTTTGCAAGTTGACCAATCGATAGCAGATTTTTGCGCAGACCTGGCCACACGTGAAAGACTGGATGGTGCGAGCATCTGCAATAGTCACGGACAGATTGCATGCGTACTCGTTTTGCAACGGAAATTCGGTACCGCATATGTGGTGACTAGCGCCTGAGTCGAGCAACCATTCCCGTTCATCCCTGGTGCCTCTGAATGCTGCCCAGCATGATGCGTACTGACAGTCCTTATCGTCAGTCTTTTGGGTCTCGAGAGACATCTCGACCACATGAGCTGAGCCTGTTGACCTTTACTTCCTCTCCAAAAGCTCCTTCTTGAGTGGGCATATTGTAGCAATGTGACCCTCATCCTCACAGAAGAAACAGTCACGCATAGGATACTTCTTGGCTCCTCCTGCGCTGAGCGCATCACCAGTTTCATGCCTTGATTTCCGCTGTTTTTTATTCAACTTCGGTTTGTGTCTCAGCACTCTCGTACAGATTCGTCGCCCCATTTGGCTTACAGACGAATACCTTTCCGCTTCCTGTGATGGATGTCAGGTATCGTGTAGCTTTCTTGAGCTCGATCCCGTACTCCATGATATCTTGATTAATCTTCGCCAGCAAGTTTATCTCCTCTGATGGACAAGAGTATGAGCATAAGTATTCAAGGATAATTTTGCTTGGATTACCATCCATACGCCTTGCCACAGCTCTCATATACTAGATGTGAGATGTCCACGTTGCGTTGGTTCTCTTGGGTGCTTCGAGTAGATTTCCCAGCTGAGACTGGCTCAGCTTACAGCAAAAGCGGTTCTTCATGGACCTGCAGACACTGTCGTAGTTGGCAGTAAGTCCTCTATCTGCGAGATACATGAAATGCCCAAAGGCTGTACCGCGAAAGCACATCGCCATAGCGCTCAGTCTGTGCTCTTCATTCCAGACTACGAGATCGAAGGTCTCAAGAGTATGTATCTGCACATGAAATTGGTACTTGAATGAGTCCCAATCTGCTCCAAGTCCTGAGTGTTGCTCTTCTCTGGTGAACTCGATGACCTTGAAGTCCTTCAATTTGGGTGCACCAACTGGACGATATGTTGCGGACGATGTCGCTTGTGAGGCAGTGTGCTTGTCACATTGGAGTCGGTTTGCCTCGACGCTTGGGATTGTGATTTCAACTCGCAAACTTCTTGTTTCAAGGTTGAAATGAGTTGCATCATATACATACGAGCATATGGAGTCATCGGTATCGGTTGCTCTGGTGACGAAGATGGAAGTGGAGACCCTCCGTTTCCTTCAGGGGTCTGAAACGGTCCTATGTCATCAAACTGGGTAGCGAGGTTCTCGTTGGTGCGAAGATGCCATAATATTCATGTTCACCGTTTAGGCTCATAATGTAACGGGGAACACCTTATTCAACTAACTGAATAAACCTTGCACTGCTGGCAGTGCAAGGGTGTGTGCGTCCGACTACCTCACGTACACGTACCTGCAGAGGAAGATTGCTATACGGAGTAAAAGTACTCAGTAAAGGTAAAAAGTAGAACTGTATTTAGTATAGTTAATCCTTTTAATAAATCCCTATTTGACTTCATTTAACTATGTCTAAATACAAACATGTATTGTAACTATCTGCGCACCACTCGTTGCGTGCACCTGTTGTGGCTAGACTTTATTGGTTGATATCTTGATCCTATATCAACCAATGAGCAGTGTGTTACATCTGCGAAGCCATATTATCGATTAGGATAATATTGTGAGAATATTGTGTTTGTCCTAACATAATATTCATATTTGATAATTACCTTATGTAAATTATCATGTAACGGAGGCACCCCGTTACATCACCTCCCCTTAACCGTCAGTCACAATAGTGACTGATTGATGATTGAGTGACTCGTTTGAGTGGCTCTGGGACAGGGAAGCACTTGTTGATCAGTCCATCCATTCTTCGTTCTCATCGCATGGTTAACAAGTCCATGCGGTGTGCAGCCATGAGACTCCGCTCCACTGCTGCAGGGGAGAGAATATAACCCGAAGCAGGTGACGTAAGTTCGTATTCTGCTTCCATGACTCAGCCTGCAGCAGTCGCTGCTGCAGGTACACGCGGTGATGCACCGTGTGACATCGGAGATTATGAGCTCGAGCTCATATACTCTGGCGATTCTGAAGGTGAGACCGACTCGAAGGAGGCGAAAGCCAGGGATGAGTCAGAATTAGCTAAAGCGGAGCCGACTAAGTCGGTTTCCCGAAGCGCTATGAGCCTCGCAGAGCGTCGTGACATCTTCGGATCGTCCGACGAGTCAGACCCTCCGTCTCCGAGACGGAATCGTTTGGCTGACAACGAGGTAGGCGTTGGATTTGGCCACCTTGACGGTGATGTAATCATGCATCAGAGTCCTGGTGATCGGGATGATCATGGTGTAGGTACTTCTATTGACACCAGTCAAGTGACTGAGGATTGCAACATCTTGCGCGTTCTTCTGAGAAGAAGCCGTGGCTACCTCTTCACAGAGTGTTAGCTCGTCTGTATGACACGACGAGCGATAGTTATCGACTAAAGTTATTCGATTCATCAAAGCTTCATAAGCTTGATCCTAGTGCGAGTAACTTTCGCACTGAACATGATTTCTTCATCGGTGCGTTCTTTAAGCATCGATGGTACAGTGGGAATCACAAGCGTGATGTTCCCTCATTGATTCAGGCATGGAACGCTTTCATCTACAACATTGGTGAGATTGGGCGTGATGCCTGGCTAGACAAACTATAGCTAGCTCTAAAACGGTTTGAGAAACGGACCTCTACCGGTGCACGTTTCATACTGCATCGGTTGTCAAGAGAGGCCGGGCTACCATGCCTGTCTTGGGGTGATACGTGCCAAAGTTGTGTGAATAACTTGTCACGAGCTCCAAAGGAAGCTTACTCGATGCCTGACCCCTGGTGGAGAGTACGTGTCACTCAATCGATGTACGAGGGAATAGCTAATTTGCAATACATCTATAAGCGCTCTGGGCGTTCGTTCCTCGATGGGCCTTCTTCGGCATCGGATGCGCCTTGTCATACTTCTCGACAAGGCCCAAAACATCAACCAGCAGTTGAGAGCGAGGCTCCCAAGTATCTGCCGAGGGTAGATACCCGCGCCACCGGACGAGATAACTCGTCCGACGTCCCTTCACATCGCGGTGGCTCAACAGGCGTTCCACGAAGAAGCGTTGGCCACCGCGCGCATCAATCAATGGATGAGGCGGAGGAGGAAACACGTTCTCAGACGGTTTGCAGGCTCAGACTGATACTTTGAGCCAGCTCGAGCGCGTAACGTGTGAGTTTCGCGAGGACGTCGAGCACGAGAGGCGCAGACGTTTGGGTCTGGTCGACACTGTGACGCGTCTCTCCTCGGAACGGGAGAGAGATCGATCAGATTTTGCGTTTGCTCAGCTTGAGAATGAGCGGACTCAGCGTTCTCTTCGCGACGAGCTAGTGGAAGCTCGTCAGGATATCTCTCGGCTTCGCAGGGAGATATCCGAGCTTCAGACTCGGGCTGATAGTCAGCACCGCGAGCACAAGTATCTCTTGGAGATGCTTTAGCGCAAAAGATTTCTTCACCGGAAGAAGTCTTGTACCTGTGATAAGGTCTAAGGCGACCGACGTAGAACGTAGGATGCGTGCGCATCTTACGTGGCAGTTCGATAGTGTATGCGTTGCCTATGCGGCGCATCACACGAAATGGACCGATGAACTTGGGTAGTAACTTGTTACTACCACGTTAGTCACTATGTGTCGAGGTAAGTTTACCGTAGATAGTAGGACTAGGTCACCTCCATTGAATGAAAGAACGTTTGCCCTTCCATTCTTGTCTGCGTTTTTCTTTTGTCGGTCCACTGCTTCCGCAATGGAATCTTGCACGAAACGGACAATCGTTTCGCGAGCCAGTATGAATTCATCTGCTAACTCGCTGTATTTGGCTGTAGTGCGCTTGGAGCGCACTGTGGCAAGATCAGTGACCTGGGTAGTAAGAGCATCCTCAATCTTACTTTCTTCTTCTTCACCGAAGTCGATGTGATCGACATCGGCGCCATACGTAGTGACCTCGTGGTCAGCACGTGATGAGTGAGAGCCTACTTGGTGTTCGCTCGAAAGAGTCCCTCTCCCCCCTCAAACTAGAGTTACACTCTAAATAGGTTGGTAGGCGTGGGTGGCGCAAGACGAAGAACGGTGTATGCGTCGTCGATGCATGCACCGAGTTGTTGATGGCGAATTCAACCATTGGCAAGAATTCGCTCCAATTCGTAAACGAATGGACGTAACCCCGAATGATTTCCTCAAGAACGCGGTTGGCACGTTCTGTCTACCATCTGTTTCAGGGTGGTCAGAGGTCGGGAAGGCGCGTTCCAAGTGTTTTGAACACGGATCGCCAGAATTCAACAGTGAACCGTGGGTCTCGGTCTAGGTAGGAGACGAGTTCACGAGGCAACCCATGAAGACAATCGTGTCAATAAAAACACGAGCACATGCCGATGCATTGATGGATTCAGGGACAGCAACCAGATGTACCATTTTACTGAATTTATCAACGAACACAAGAATACCGGTATTTTGTGTGTGGGTCTGCGGGGAATCCAAAGACAAAGTCCATTGAGACAGATTCCCAGCATTGTGCCGGAATGGGCAAGGGTTGCAACGGCGCACGAAGTGAAGGACCAGACTTCACTCGTTAGCATACTTCGCATGCGCGGACGTACTTATACTGGCGGGGCCAGTAAAATTCGCGGCTATTTTGAGATATGTCTTCTCTCGACCACGATGTCGACCAGTAGGTGCATCGTGATATTCATACATGATGCGCAGTCGCAGGTCACCATGGTCCGGTACGACGACACGAGGCGTGTCGCCGGCAACGGCTGAATACTTCAGTAAGCCATTGTGGATGACGAACACGTCATCGAAATAGCTGGGTGCGAATTCTCGCACAGATCTCAACAGATTCGTAACGCATCAGTTGAAAGTAGCAGGGGCATTACTCAGCCCTTGTAGCATTACTAGCCACTCCCAGAGCATACCGCTCGGGGTGCTCACTGCTGTGTACGGAATGCTCTTTTCACGCATAAGGATCTGATAGAACCCGTCCATCAGATTCATCGATGAAAAGATGGTACTCCTTGCCATACCATCTATAATGACATCCTTTCTGGTATCGGCGTTTGAGCCGGTACAGTTGCAGCATGCAACTTTTTGAAGGCATGTACTATCCGCCATTCTCCTGTGGCCTTTCGGACACAGAAGGTTGGTGAGATATGTGGGGAAGTAGATTCCCTCATATGGCCCGCTGCCAAGCGATCGGCAACTTGTTCACGAGGCAGTAGCCATTGATTCATGACACAGTACTTTGAACCTGGTTTCAGGTCGATCTTATGACGAGTACCCTTATCCTTGGGTAGCACTGTTTCTGGGAACACATCTCTGAATTCCGTCAAATCATCGTAGAGAGGATTTGTCTTGAGCGATTCCCACTATTGGGATGTATATCGCTCAATCTGAGCTTCTCATCATGGACACTCTCGTCCATTGATGAGATGATGAGAACCCTTTCGTTCTCAGCGAATATCATTGCCGACCGTAAATCGGTTACGTACTCGTTTTCTGCGACGAGTACGCAAATGTGCTTGACTTTGCCACTACGCAGATCACGCAAGAACCTCTTCTGTTCAAGCGTGGGCAATTGAGTATCTCCGTATTTGTCTTCGGAGGCGCGATCAGATCAAGTTGGTAAATGCCTATTCTTGATCCTTCATTGACCAGGACATTTGATGTCTCTGCTATCTCCTGGGAACTTATTTCCACAGTTGGGTGGGAACTTATTCCCTCACTAGACTCTTGGGCTATCTCATCATCTGAAACGAGTGGAATTGCTCCCTCGCTATCTTCTGGAGGTGGTTGCGCTACCGCGGCCAGGTCTTCTACGTGCGATTCTCTAATCTCACTAAGATCATCGTATTGCCAATCACTGGCAATCGGGTCCTTGTCACTTGGGTGTCGACCGTTAGGAGGACACCCGTGCCCCAGTCCACTCGACTTATTCGGGTGGTGGGCCTTCGGCGCGACCTGCATCTTAATGCAGTCGCCGGAATCTGGCTCCGTGGTGTAGCGATCAGCCACGTCATGGCCATGTGCAGTCGTACTAACGACCGAGCCACACGCGAGTCCAGCGCACTCGCTCGTAGTACACCCACATGTTAGTGGGCGCTCCATGGCGTTCATCATATGACCATCTGATGAACAAGTGACAGGCATATCGACTGTTCGTCGATGCCAGCTGACTTGTGGCTCGTACCTTCTGAGCCACGGCAGTCCAAGGATAACATCAAATTTGTCATCCAAGTCCAATATGATGAAGTCATCATTATATTGGACTCCCTTTAGTGTATAGGTAATACCCACTACACGTTTCATCACTGTCACGGATGCGCCTGTTGCGAGACGCACCGTCATCCTCGTTGGAGGGATCTCGCGCTCGATATATTCGAGCTCTCTGTTGTCTAGCGATTGGCGTCGTACAAAGTTGTTCGACGCCCCACAATCGACTAGAGCTCGAAGCGACATGCCTTGTGTCACTTCGAGTTTCAAGGTAATGAGGGAAACCTCATTACCAGAAGCAGCAACACACAATGACTGAGTGTTGGAAGCAACTTTCGTCAAGAGGCCTGCAAACTCACTTGACGTTGCTGGATCAGTAGGGTGCTCCGCACCTACTGACCCCGACCATTTTTGGCTGTCCGTTACGTTGTTGCGTCTTCGCAACAACTTCGGACCCACGCCTTGGGCCCCTCTTGGCGGTTGTTGTTTCCTGCGGTACGTGGTACCGCGCTCGGGGTACTGCATTCGTATGCATAATGCCCTGTCTTCTGATATTTATTGCATCTTTGCAATTTCTTGTAGTTGTTAACACGAGAGCTCTCGCTCCCCACGTGACAGAGGTCCATTGGTTCTGGGCCTCCATTTTCCTGTCGGCTTGACGGACGATAAGAATTCGAATTCGCGTGAGCCTGTTTCACGCTGAAGTCCTCCAGTTCCGCAACCCTTATCGCCTCTTCTAGGGTATTGAATTCCAACCGGATCAGGTAGGTTTTAACAGGATCATCAGTCAGACCCTGCATGAACAACGTAATCAACGTTTGTTGGTTCAGTGGGTCAACTGTTATGCAAGGTGACTTATGTACTGAATGTACGAGTGTACGTCAAATTTACCTTGTTTGATTCTCAGGAGTTCAAAGAGAGCTCGCGGCGGCTCAAATGTAGGGACTTAAAGACTTTCAAAACGACCCAAAGACATATGGGTCGTGTAACTAAAGGCCCAAGTCTTTGCACGCCCTACCAAGTTCAATTGAGCAAATGAATTTGCTCATCCACGATGTGACGAGCCCTTATGGCATCGTCTAGTTCCACGAACCATCTCAACAGAGAGTCTTCATCGGCTCATTTGTACTTTGAGATGTAAATCCTTAGAGTCTCGGGTCGACATATACACGTCGACCCGGTAGCAGTGGCCTGCTGCTGTCTCAACAGTTCAAACTGTTAGGCACTATGTTCTCTCAACAGCTCTGTTTGTTGAGAACCTTGTTGATGAAGCAAGGTTACCCTTTCCCGCTCGACATCAAGTCCATTCTGAATGAACTCGGCGATGGTGGCGTGCTGGCCGTCTGGCCCCAGGGCGGACAGCAGTGTGCCAACGGCTTCTTTCCCTATCGTCAAACTCAAACGTTCGACGGCATCCCATTCGATTTGACTCAAATGGGAGTAGCTTTCATGCGTCGGATGAAAATTATCCCCCTCATCGTCCAACATGTTCATGGTCGTTGAACGGACTAAGAAGTGCTACCAGGTGTAACGGGGCACACCTTATTCAACTAACTGAATAAACCTTGCACTGCTGACAGTGCAAGGGTGTGTGCGTCCGACTACCTCACGTACACGTACCTGCAGAAGAAGATCGCTATAAGGAGTAAAAGTACTCAGTAAAGGTAAAAAGTAGAACTGTATTTAGTATAGTTAATCCTTTTAATAAATCCCTATTTGACTTCATTTAACTATGTCTAAATACAAACATGTATTGTAACTATCTGCGCACCACTCGTTGCGTGCACCTATTGTGGCTAGACTTTATTGGTTGATATCTTGATCCTATATCAACCAATGAGCAGTGTGTTACATCTGCGAAGCCATATTATCGATTAGGATAATATTGTGAGAATATTGTGTTTGTCCTAACATAATATTCATATTTGATAATTACCTTATGTAAATTATCATGTAACGGAGGCACCCCGTTACACATAACCCATTCTCTGGTTGACGACGCGTCCGCTCTCTAGCTTTGTGCGCGCCGGAGTTCTCCGACTCAGCCGTCGACTCTTCGCTGCTGGTTGTGCTAGTACTTGTGTACTTTGACGATAGTTGTGAACTGAGAAATATATGGACGTGTAAACCACTACCACTGCCATGCATTGTTTCCTTTCTCGTGATCTTGCGTCTTCCTATGAACCCGGCATCATCATCTGCTACTACTACAATATATGTGGTTAACATTTACCTGGCGTGATCAGTATCACGCAAAAGGTTGGCGACAGCAACGGTGGATCTGCAACATGATTAACTTGACCCCCAATATCTAGCTCCCCATATTAGCTATACATGTACTAGCGAGTTCAAGACGTTGAGGCGACAAACTCGGACAAAGTCTTTAAGTGAGCTACCGTGCACTACCAGCTCGATACGACTGGCGAGCAGCTGACAATAGACTAACTGCCAGCGCAATACTACCGGAATCAACGGCTACACGACGTATTCAAAGTCTGCTACATGTCAACTATCGAGCCATTAGTACTTTATGTAACATGGAATGAGCTGATGCGAGGGTCTATGAGACGCAATGGACAACATGCTTGCCACATGAAGACTTTGCCGGACAAAAGCTCACACGAAACTATTTCAGGGCTTTCCAGTAGAGCAACAAAGAAGATGAAGAGAGCGTGCCTTCTGTGCGGTTTTGTTAGTTGATTATGTAGCTTGAGTTGAGCAGCTACGGATGCACCTGGAAGCGCTTTCACAGCGACTAATAGGGCTGCCGATCACTGACAAGAACTGTGTAGCTATAGTCAGCATTGTCCATTACCAAGAAGCATCGATATTTGTCGTATATCTTACAACGTCTTGCTCTTTGTACCCGATATGCGTGAACCGCCATGTATGGCGGGATATCACCCACACATGTGCCATTGGATGCTAGTCCAACCCGTTCGTTAAAAACTAGCTCTGGAAGCGGTTTCGGAGAAACTTGTTGGTCTCGTGCCTGACTAATTATCTGTCTTTCTATTCCTCGTGGTGTCCACAGGAGCCCATATCTTTTGTGTATCTGTACAGCATTTCTGAGCCTTCTGATTGATTCAAACGCCCGGCATCAGCGTACAAACCTTGTTCACGTTTAAAGTGTGTCAATCGAAGTCTTTGTAAAACATGATGATGTGATGATCTTGACGACAGACCGACTCTCGGTGTGGGACAGATTGCAGCAAAAACGCACTATCTGGTCATGCTTAAAGGTACAAGACCGAATAGAAAGCGTAATGGCGCCTAGCAAATGCAAGCATTCAAGATTCCCGCGGCTTCTTGCTGTCTTTAACGCACGAGAATCAGAATCGGGCGAGCAGGCTGAGCTGCATGCATTGCTGACTGCGCAATGAACACCAATCGCCCAGAAATCAGAAACCGCATGTCTGTCAGGACTTTCAAACAGGCATCTTCAACAACAGTCGAGCTGTTCTTGCCATCATTAACCTGCTTATCGAAAGAGAACACGTACGCCATCCAGTAGTCATTTCTCCACAATCGCCTTTTGAACTGAACTCGGCTACGCCAATGCTGACGGTATAGCGTAGTAGCTTTCTTGTTGTTGTGTTGACCATTTGTTCGCATATGTCCACCGAAAAACAGCTACCAGCCACACGTCAGTTGCGAGCTTTGTCCAGCGTGTTGCTACTATCTAAAAAGCTGAACGACTAAAGGCGGTGACTGAAAGTCAATGTCTCAGTGAAGGACACTTCGTGTGATCTTGTTGCCTTAATCATCCATCAATGAATCTATGGAGCGCTAGTAAGAGACCATACGCCTGACAGACACACATACATAAGACTCTTCTAGTCTCTTCAGCTCCAGTGACCTCAGATTCAGCCAAGTACAATCCGCGTCGCTGGTGTTCATGTTCATCTTCCTGTAGTGCGACGTGACTCATAGCATCACCGAGTCAACAACTTGCATGACATCCATAACGTCACACACAAACAAACAAAACACCAAGTAATACATCTAGAACGCCACGTTAAGACGCACGCGATCGAATTCCAAGTCGCGTGATTCGCATGACAAAGTCGTACTTCATTACCACGACTAAATGCACAACATCCAAATCTCTTCTAACGCCCATTCATGCAAGCCTTTTGACCTCTTTCCTATCACCACAGTGCTGGACCCGAGAGTTCTTGCAATTCAAGACCGACTCAACAACACTTCACCAACTCGTTCAGCTCCTTCAACCTCTCGAGTCTTCATGCCCTAAAACCCCTCTCAGACCTCCCACGAGCAGATGTACTGTTGCCTGTCACCATCTTCTTCAATTCCTCGTGACACTCCCAGCAGTAGCAGCTGGCGACTAGCACCGGCAGAAGAGCCACGCCTTTGGAAGTTCAGCTCGTGGGAAACCAGACAAAAAATGGACGGCCGAGGAGCTCCGTAGACAGTCTGCAGTCGCAGTAATCGCTCGCCCCTCATCTCGTCGGTCTCCGATCGGACTTTTGGGTCGACCTTTTTGTCACAGAAGCCACGAAAAACGCTTGACCGGGTGGCGGGAGGCGTCGTCGCTACTCGTTCCTACCACTTAGTAGTACAGTCAGTACCTACCTACCACAAGGACTTGTCGTTTTTGCGCTTTTCGGTCGAATTAGCGCAAGAAACAGAAGAAAAAGAATAAAGAATGCTCATGTTGGTGCTACGTAGGCCATGGGTGGGTCTTCTTCTTGGTGGAGCAGCGCTTCTGAACTTGACGTCGGTTGTGCTTGGGAACTACACGACGGTGGAAATTTACTCGGACGCGAATTGTCAATCAATTCCCTTAGTCGTGACGTTAGAAACGGTCGTGGATAACACGAGCTGCACGTCCAACGATACGTGTGTGGCCACGGAGATTAATGATTCCGCCTATTACTATGCCCGTCGATGTGCTACGGACCGGTTTGAATACGCCTCGTCGTTGTTTAGTGGCGCCAAGTACCTCATGATTGACGGGTTTCGAGAAGAGGGCTGTCTGGACTACGTGCGCTCGAATATCTTCCTGGCTGCAGGGACGTGTCAACTCGCGTCGTACGTTGGAACTCGGAGTGAAATTGCCACGTTGTTTAATGACGGCTCGGCGTACATGACGATTTACAATGACTCGGCATGCAGTGTCAAGGCGCAGAAGTTCGACCTCAATGCCTCGACGATTCAAGAGAATGCGTGCTATCGGGGCTACAATAAGTTTTACACCTCGGACCATACAGGGATTGCCATGGCAAATGCTGAAAGTGGTAGTGGACGCAATTCGACCTTGTCGAAGACGACCACGTCGCATGTGTCCAAGATGAGCACAAAAGCGCTGCTTGGGATCGTATTCGCTTGTCTGGTGATTGTGATTCTACCCGTCGTGGTGATCTACTGGAAAGTCCGTCGAACGAAACGAAAGGACAAGCACAATATTGATCGTACACGGAACCTTGACGTGGCTTTGGCCGTCAGCGACAAGCATGAGAACGAAGAACAATATGCTTTTGATGTGTCACCTAGAAGTGGACGGGAGAGTACGTTTGGCTCCCATACGGGTAGATTAGCAGCACCAGCGCTGCATAATAATGCCTTGTGGACGGATCCCGTGCGTACTCAAGGCGTGCGTGAAAGTCCGCTGTCTTCTCATAAACAAAACAGGCAGAAGATTCAAAAGTTGCGGAGCGAAGAGCTACGAAGTGGAGACAGGTTGCGGACTAATCCGATTGGAAGTGGTGGTCACCTGCATTCTGATGAGCTGTGTACTCCACCAGTGCGCGGCAATCGATTACAATGTCAGGATTTGATTCATGAAGCTGTGTACAGCCATTCGATGCGTAGTGAAGATCTAAAGAATGACCACCTCCTGAACAAAAACGAGCAGACCAAACAGCAAAGTGGGGCCGATCGGGTGGTAAACTGTGGTCAGCTGCCTAGCGAATCCGTGTGGGGGACTCAGATGCTTGATGTTGATCTCCAGAGCCATCGTAACCCTCCGCATGAACTCGTACGAAGTGATATAGCTCGTGGTATGGAACAAAATAGTGGACAACCTATTCACGCTCAAAGGCTCCGTGGTCCGGTTACTACGGATAGCGTCTGCGAAGACGATGCTGTATTGTCGTCTCGAATTCCACGAGATAACGTGTTTGTCGAGGATTTGATCGGTCGCGGAGGGTATGGCGAAGTGTACAAGGGCACATATGAGGGTCGATCTGTTGCTGTAAAAATGCTGTTTCCAGAAACGAGAAAAAACACGCGTTACGTGACGGAATTTCTGACGGAAGTCAAGCTCATGACAGTCCTGGACCACCCGCGTGTTGTACAATTTATTGGTGTGTCCTGGAATAACTTGATGGACTTATGTGTCGTGACTGAGTTCATGGCAGGAGGCGACTTGCGGGCGTGGCTGAGTGATTCTGCAGACAACAACGGTTCTGTTGGTTTTGATCTTACAAAAGTGAAGATTGCAGCGCATGTTGTCCACGCGCTTGTCTACTTGCACTCGTTGACTCCATCAGTGATTCATCGCGACTTGAAGTCAAGGAACATTTTGCTGAGCGAGAACCAAGACGCAAAGTTGGCTGACTTTGGTGCGTCTCGTGAGCGAGTAGATGGCACGATGACAGCAGGAGTTGGTACGTCACTTTGGATTGCGCCGGAAGTGATGATGGGCGAACGATACGATGAAAAAGCCGATATGTTCTCGTTCGGTGTCGTTCTATCTGAATTAGACTCTTTACAGAACCCATACGCCCACGCCAAGGAGAACAATCCAGCAGGACGGAAGATGCCAGATACAGCTATTCTTCAGTTGGTGGCTATGGGTAAATTACGCGTCGAATTCTCTCCAAAGACTCTCAAGGGAGTAGTACAGCTTGGTACAGCATGTACATCAATCGACCCGACGGAGCGGCCAACAGCAGCTGAGGCCTACCAGAAGCTCCAGATGATTTTGAATCAAGAGGCAGCAAAAGCCGCCAACGCAAAATAAAGGTTTAAGAAGAGGAACCCTGACAACGTGTTGTTGAGAATCCCGCTTTCGCGTTCCGCAAGCCCTAATGCAGCGTGCAACAGGCTTGAAAACGTTGCATGATCTTGGTAGTGGTGAAGCCGACGGTGTTGTTCAAGATCTACCACTAGATACACCGCTGAATGAAAACCCGATGCCTGTACACTTCCGTGACTCTGAGATCCAGTCCGGGTTTGCAAACCTTTGGTCAGTGTTTTGCCAAGAAGAAAGCGGGGTGTATACAATCAGGATGTTGCAGCTCAAGATCGTGCACCTTTTGGAATCCCGGGAGCAGTGATTCACACTATAGCATTTCTATCATGTCGGTTGGTGCACTAGCATCATTTCGATCGTTGCCGCTGTTGGAGGCTGAACTAGCGATTTTGAAGAATCACTGGTGTCTGTATTTATCGCTCTTCTTGTATGTATCCTCGGGGCAGGTCTATCTGCAGCTGCTTGAGTCTTTATTGTGTCAGTAATGAATACAAAAATCTACAGCCTGCATGGCTCAACCGATATCAATGTCTGTCGAGTTGTCAGTAAAATGAAAGAGAGTTTGGCTCATACATTACTGTGGCAGATCTCTCAGCTAGCTAGAATCCACCACA